>PYXC01000362.1:582500-672500 GCA_015244755.2 Tenualosa ilisha | reverse complement strand
GTGTGTGTGCGTGTGTGTTGTGTGATTACCGCATAGGGACTGAAGTGATCCACTTTTGTTGTTTCCACGTGAAGAGGCCTTATTGCATCTTCAGATAGGGAACTGCATATTGCAAATTAACAGTTGACCTGTAAGTCATACACTCGACACAAACATCCAAAAGCAGCTCTCTTTTTCAAACAAGAACACATGCAATGCCTTCCGCACACGCGCCACTAACACATGTGCATACATTCAGTTCCAACCACTTATACACACCACTCCACCGCATCGGTGCGCAGAACCACCACACTTTGTGGAGACAACTTGCACTGCACACAGTAATCAATGGTGACACCTTTCCAGAGAGCAGAGCGGATAGCCATGCAAGCTCTCCAAGTCTAGTATGAATTAAACAGACCGTTTCCAGCTTGGACTGCAAGCTGAGTTTGTCCGCAGCATGGAGTGAAGCTGCACAAGGAGAAAACATGCGTCAGATGCCATCAATCTGTTCTGCTCAATCAGCAGACGGATGGGTCAGTGTAGAAGGGGTGGAGTGTGTGTGTGTGTGTTTGTGTGTGTGTGTGTGTGTGTGTGGCAAGCTGAACTATCACTGACTCCAGATCAGTTCCTGTTTTGCAGGCATGGACACGACAGGATGTGATCCGATGCAGTAGGCAGCCTAATGAAATTTTTAGATGAGCACATCTTTGGTTTTCAGGCCCTGTTCAATTGATCGCCCTCGTGGAACAAAGGCGGTCATGCCCTGGCTTTTCAGTCAAATATGAATGACTCACTGATCTGTGATCGTGCCCTTTTCATGTGAGACTGGACAATGCCATCAAAGTAATTGGGTGGCTTTTAGAAAACTCCCGAATCGCCAGTGTTGCATCACTGGGCATGTCATTATGGGTGTGAAATTACTGCTGGCAGCTAAGAAATTCTCTTCCAGTAGTCATGAAATCAGGAGAGGCTTCGATTTGTCAGAGAACAGGTGACATTCCTCACTACACAGGTGACATTCCTCAATCTCATTTCTTTGACGTGTCTGTACGGCATCATGATAACTTCCGTCAGAGAAGTTTCTGAAGGCATAGCTGCATCTCTGCAGGGCGAGGTGAGAGGAGTGTGTGTGAGGGAGTGAATGACTTTTTTTTGTTTGTTTTTTGAGTTTTTTTTCTCCTGCAGAGGAGAAGATCAAGGCAGTTTGGTAATGAACTCTGTTCTTCTTCATCGTATATTTGTGTGTGTGTTGGTGTGTGTTGGTGTGTGTTGGGGGTGGGGTGGGGGTGGGGGGGTGAAGAAAAAGATCACCCCTTGTCCAGTTGTCTTTTTATCGGTTGTCTTTTCTTTCACATTGTGCTGAGGTTTAAATTCCTCCGTTCTTTGACAATGCATCACAGGCCTGTGCTCCCGTTGTTGCCATGGAGACGTAGTCAGGCAGTGTAGTCTGCAATTCTTGCATGGCTTTGCATACCATGTCGAGCAATGGGGCTTCTTGGGACTCACCAGATACTGGTGTCTGTGCGTGGGTGGATGAGTGTGAGCGTGTGTGTGTGTGTATGTGAGTGTGAGTGTGTGTCTGCGTCTTTTATATAGAGAGGCAGAGCAGAGGAGAGAGAGAAACCGAGGGAGGGAGATAAGGCAAGTCACAGAACTGAGAGAGATGGACAGGAAGAGAGAAAGAAAGGAAGAAAAAAAGAAAGAATCAGCGACTAAGAGAGGGAGTGCATGAAAGAGAGAGAGAGAAAGAGAACCAATGAAAGAGTATGTAAAAGGAGAGATAAAGAGAAGCGTGTGGGTGGCAAAGGCAGGCTGCCATGCTCCAGCTTACTTGCTGTGGTTTGATCTTTTAACCCCCTGTGAAATTTTACTGGGTGCGCAGCAGAAGCTGAACGCAGGCCTTAATGAGGGATCAGCCATTAGTGTCATACATGAGGACTAATGATGGAAGAAATTGATGGGAAATCAACGGCTCACAAGTCAACAGTCTCACAGTCAACAGATCTGGAGGAGATGCTTAATGCATGACTTTGGGGCAGAGTAATTGCTCTCTAGGGTCCCTGCACATCGTCTCGAAAGATATGTGTCCTCCTGATGGAGGCGAATGAAGTCCTTTTCTAGTGACAACGAAGGCAAGTTGAATGTGATGAGTTGCAAATGATCACTGCTTGTGCTGTGCAGACCTGGCCAGCTCCAATTATAGATTAGATCCCTCTGCAGGTTGGAGGACAACCAACCGTATCCAGAAGGAGGGGGAGCAAAAAAAAAAAAGCCCAGAGGGTTCTGGGAAATGGAGTACATTATTCACAGTGGAGGGAATAAGAGGTGTCTGCTGTGAGGAATGCTAAAATGGTGAAGGAGCCAGTTGAGCGGAGCTGGTCTGTGTATCTGGTGCATTACTGCGGTGGCAGAGGGATGGTGGTGGTGGTGGGATGGCCCCTGAAGGTCTTGGCTATGGTAACCGCTGACCCTCACCTCTAATGCCCTGGCCCTGGGGAGTGTGGCCTTTCGGAGTCAGCCTCCATGGCGGGGCTACTGCCGCGGAGCAAGAGAGAGAGAAAGAGAGATGGAGGCGGCAGAGACACCATGACAGATGGCCCTGACCTCCGCTGTGTTCTTGTACAAGCGCCCAGGGGACCGAGTGAGGAGGTGGGTGGGTGGATGGGGGTTTTGGAGAGGAGAGAGTCTCACTTTTTTCTGAACGCAGCTCTACCGGAGGCGCTTTTGTAGTCCTTGCTTCCTGCCCCAGGGTGGAATTTTTTTGTTGCCACCTGACACCCCCCCCCCCCCCCCCAACCTCATGAGGGAAGCCTCTGCCCTCTAGTACTGTAAGGTGGGGAACAAAAGGGGGTGGGGGGAAGATGGAAGAACCCCCAGGTCAGCACTGGTGTCCAGGTGAGGGGGACAAAGTAATCTCCATCCAGAGCAAAAACCTTTGCAGAGCAGTGGAAATTCCCCTCAGCAAAAACATTCAGGACACTCATTTAAAACCCTGTGCTGGCTCTAGAACATCCCTTGTCGGTTAGCAGCAACAGCTTGCTTTGAAAATATGGTAATTTAAAGCACCAGACAAGAGGAAATGGAGGCATGATATACCATACCAGGAAAGCTGTTTGTGCATTTATTGCGATTCAAAAGCAATAATTATTTGAAATAGTCTGATCAACATGTTTAGAAAATACTACAATATGTAAATGCTAAATTGAACATAGAACAAAACAGCAAAGATTTCACTTGTATATAGTATTTATTAAGTATTAATTAAGTATTTATATTTAAGTCTTGATGATCAGATATATATTTCACTTATTTGGGTATTTCAACAGAGTTACTTAGTGTAAAGTGAATTAGTTTTACAGTGTAAACTGAGCAGTGATGTATAAAGGAGTCCTCTTAGTTGTTCCCTGGATAATTTCCTTAGACCGTCGGTCCTTGAAGGTAGAAAAAAAAGAGGGTGGCTTCTTCTGAAGGCTTGTCCCTGAGACCTGGCCTCCGTCCAGGGGATGATTACCCTGACTGTCTTCAAAGGGCCTGCAAGACTTTGGTATTTAAAGACCTTGAGAAGCCTCACTGAAATATAGTTGGCAAGAGTGTGACACTCTGCTTCAGCAAGAACTGTTCACGGACAAATGCAAGGAAATAATGTTAAACCCTTCACATGTTCACCTTAACAAACACTTTGATCTACAACTCATTTTTGACTTTGTGGCAGAACGGTTCCGCCTCACCCTAATCTCTACTTCGATGTCAGACAGAGTTGGCCTTTAAGAGAAAGAAAAAAAAGAAAGTAATTGAAAATGCCCCATTGGCACTGTGTTCAGATCTCCAGATATTCCCACCGCCCCCACTCGAAGCCCTCTTTTTCTCGCCTCGCTGAGATGGTTTGTTAGCGATGGCTGCCAGATGCATGCTGGGAAATAAGAGGCCGACTGGTTAGCGGTGTGGGGCAGCAGGAGCACACTGAGCAGCACATGTCCACATTTGTGAGGCAGCCTGATAACTCGCTAAAGAGGCCAGAGAGACCTGCTCTGCGGCGCTGGGTTTTTGTTGTCGCCGGCCGATAAGCTCCCAGTTGCTTAGGAGAAAAGCCTTTCTTTCCCCTCTTTGCTTAGCAGGGACTGCATTTCCCAGAAACCTCTGTTGTGCTGTTAGCATTGATACACGACAGAAAAACTGCTTGTGTGAGCTATTTTGAATGGGATCTCAATGACCAGAACACAACACATCTGGTTGGGAGTAACAGGCAAGCACTCATGACTACAGAGTATCCAACCTGTTACTGTAACATGGCTGCAAGTCTCTACTTGACCGTTCTAACACTTGGACCTTGTTTGGAACTCAGAGTTGTGACACACTGCACAGGCCTTCATTTGACAGCATGCCTATGTGTTGCACTTGAGAATGAGATGCCATATGTACAAAAAGGCCAAGCAGACTTCTAACACATTCTGGCACCTGCATTGTTAGAGTGGCCGCAATATGTGAGTTAACTGTGTGAAATAGAGAAATAGACATCTGGAGAGTCGCTGGCTCCAAGCCTGGCTTACTCACCTACCTCCGATTTCCAGCGTCAGGCCTTTTTTTTTCCACCCAGTTTCGGCCACTGTGGTGTTCCTGTGTAGAAATGCTGATGAGATTGGTTGCGTTTGTTTCATTGATCCTGAAGCAAGAAGCCCTTTCTGAGACACGACTAAGGGCGATGAAGTGTGTGTTTCTGAGATAAAGAGAAAGAAAATGTTTCGAGGATAGCAATGTGATAAGAGCAGTCTAACACGTGTGACAGCCATGCAAAGTCACACGCTGATTACCAAAGCGTTTGTCTCACACTTTCTTTTTTGGTATGCCAGAAAACTTCTGTCAGTCGAGAAAGCCACGCGATAATTAGAAATTGCAGGCATGGATATGTTGTGATGTGTGTCTTGTAAGTCAGATCAATGTAACCGCTGCTGCAAGTGTTTTGCATTATTAAATCCGAACGCTTCCTGTATCTGTCCCCAGACGTCCCCCTCCCTTTAGGCAGTACATTGCTGAGACAGCTGCCTCTCAATGAAGAAGGCAAACGGGGACAGATCATTCAATCGTGGCCCAATCCATCATGGGCTCAGCCTCCATTTAGCCTTGTGTCAGGATGGAGCTCCCAAGTCAAATACTCTGTTTAAATCGTTCAGTCTGAGTTGCTTGAAAGTAAACAAGGTACTCAGGCCCCTGAGGGGAGGAGGGCAGTATGTGTTTCTTCAGGGGTGCTGAAGGGACACTCTCTGCCAGAACCACAGGGTGTATTTGGTCCTAGATGGGGGGAGCAGTATGTGTTTCACCAAGAGTGCTGAAGGGCCACTCTCTGCCAGAACCACAGGGTATATTCAGTCCTAGAGTGAGGGAAAATCTTAGCATTTGTTTTGAGATATCCACAGTAGCCAAAATTGAAATATTATCCTCAAATAAACAGGCCGCGATTTCCAAGGAACGGCCTCGTAATAGCAAGACCTTAAAAAAAAAAATCATGGGTGGATGCTGACATATTGGGGATATCATTTTCTTTCCAAGGCCTTAAAATCACAATCAATCACACTGAACACTTTTAGTGCCAGGCCGAATGGGTCTGCTGCGTCCGAGGCATTAAGCCGCTGATTGGAATCATATTTAGCGGCAGTGGTGCAGATGTAGATTTATGCGGCGAATCCTGGGCATGTTTCACATATGGGTTTTGATGTGCTCAGCTGTAATTAAAGCCAGCAACACTCCGCCAGAAGATGATGACTTCTTTCTCCGGGACCCTAAATCTCTTGCTGCGCTGCAGTTGCTGGGGGAGGCCACCTGGAGAGCCGTGCACAGTCCCACTGTGCTCTGTCAGGTGGAAGTGCAATACTGTGGAGATGAGTTGTGTTTATTGAGTTACAATGCGCAATTGTGTCATACACCTTCTGTTGGTGTGACGTTTAATTTCTTTAGTTTTTAGGAAGAGGTTTAGGTTTACGAAGAGGTTTTTTTTACCAAAATGTGAAAGAACGGTTAAAAATTGAGTAGCATAGATGACAAATTTATGCAGATGATTTGACTCCAGATGACAGTGAGTATTTTGTTGTCTCACAGCATGTCATAACGTAATGTAAACACTCTGTTTCAAAAGTGAAGTATTTGGTTGACATGGTAGGCAATTTATTTGGATAGAGCTGATGCTGGAATGACAGGGTATTATGGCTCCTGAGAGTTCCAGCTGTTTATTCCCAGGAGGCGATGGATTGATCTTCCCACCCCTCTCAGTAAGAGCTAATGAACAACCAGCTCTGATTTCTATCTTTTCCCATGGAAAGGAACGTAAGGGGCACTAAACACAAACTCCCGCAAACTGCCTGTGAAAAGCTGAAACAAATCCATTTTTTACCTGATTTGGTGTCTGCAAACAGGGACTTTAAATCAACTTACTGCCTCTCCTTCCCTACCTCCCACTTCAAGGCTAACTACATCTATGCTTTGCCTGGGCCCGCTACTATCCAAATGTCCACTGGGAGGCCCAAAGTGGCCCCAAACTTGACACCCACCACTATTCCTTGGCTTACACTGTTTTTCCCTTCGCTGTCTTTCCACACTATCTAATCTCTTAAGCAGCACACCACCTCTTCTTCTGTCCCTTATTGTGCATATGTGTACATATGTGTGTGTGTGTGTGTGTGTCTTGTGTGGTGTTCCTGCCCTGCAATAAGGCCCAGGGATCAGGGGAGGGAGATTTGTAATGTGGCATTGACGAAGTGAGGAGTCCTTTTGTCGGCCATGCGGAGGCCGTTAACTTTAATCATGGGAGACTCGTGTCCCGCGGCCTCTTTCACTGGGTGTAAGCGCAACCAGCTGCCAGCCAAGGGAGATCTATCAGAGCCGACAACCAGGGGAGGGCCGGGTGGGGTGGGTTGATGGGAGTGATTGTGTTGATGGCAGTGGTGGTGGTGGTGGTGGTGGTGGTGGTGGTGTTGGGGGCTTGGGGGTGGGGTTGAGGTCACCATGCAGAGAATGCTGGTCTGATGATTGTTTGCGTTTGTTTCTGTGATGACAGAAAGTACACCAAGAAAGTACTTTTGTATTACAAATACAATATATTTGTTATTCAAGCGCTTTCAATGCGGGTCATCTGTATACAATAGTGTAAATATTTAGTGATTGTTGTGAATAGCATTGTCTGTGTTGACCAAATAAGAGCATGTGGGACAGCTTTTGTCTCTAACTGTTCGCCTGTGACGTTGTCGCTGTCGTAGCGCAGTGCTTCACAAGTTCACTTGATTTGAAATGAACTCCGTTGCCCAAGGTTTCTCAGTGAATGCTGAATAGCCTGGACCTTTTGTTGTGAGTGTGTGTGTGTGAGTGTGAGTGTCTGTGTGTGTGCATGTGTGTGTGTGTGTGTGTGCATGCACTAATCTCTGACGCACATCGCTTGTTTTGTGTGTCACCACTCATGAGGGGGATGTGAGTGGTGAAATGATTGTGGTTTTGTGGAAAAACATAGAAATCATAGCTGTCTGACACTGACAGCCAGTGACCAGCCTGCTTAAACAGACAGCGCCTTTACATAAGCGACACCCAGGCCTTTGTTGTTTATCAGTGGCGTTGGCACAAGGCCACCCATCGCCATCCCTGCTGAGCCCTTTCATTTTCTCTGCATGTCTCCAGTTAGAATGATGAAAAGGGAATACTTTTTAAACTTTGTGAATCATGTTGCAAATAGAAGAAAACAGGAGTATAGCTAATGCATGTTTCTGGCATGTGGTAATCACACATGTGGCGTCTTGTGTGTTTTTGTGTGTGTGTGTCTGTTTGTGTGTGTTGCTTGACTTGACTGTAAGTTTACTAGTTTGTAACAGCTGATGAACAGTGATTGACCCAGTGCATTCATCTTTTTTTAGCCATGACCGAAGGCAGTGGATAGTGATAGATTGGATGCTCTCACCTGGGTGGTTTGTGCACTGGGGCGATGAAGAGGAGCTTTGCACGTGAAATAGATGGGGAATGGAATTCTCAGGCATCCCTGAATGGAAACAAGTGACACAGTGGCCTTTCAGTGAGGGTGTGTGTGTGCGCATGTGTGGTTGTGTGTGTGTGTGCGCATGTGTGGTTGTGTGTGTGTGTGTGTGTGTGTGTGTGTATGTGTGCGTGTATGTGTGTGTGTGCGGTTGTGCGTGTGCGTGTATGTGTGTGCGCGGTTGTGTGTGTACGCATGCATGTGTGTGTACGTGTGTGGTTGTGTGTGTGAGTGTGTGTGCATGTGTTTTTAGGAGTGTGGGCGTGCTGGTGAGTGGGTGGATTGGAGAGGTCAGCTGGGATATCCACGGCTGGCTGCACACTGCTAGCTCTCTGTCCACAGGGCGCACAGATTTTTGGCCTGTTGGAACATCTGTACAGTCAGTGGGATTCGGTACCTCGACACGCGCCGAGCAGGAGCATGAGTGAGCACCACCACCCCTCACACACATACATACAGACACACACATACACACACACACACAGATATATATACACACACACATGCACATACAAACACACACACACACGAGAACCAGCTCCATAGACCACTGTAGTGCTGCTTGCTAATGTGGCAAGCGTAATTCCCTTTCAAGTTGGTTGTTATGTAACACCACCTCAGTCGGCACTCTGCCCTCTCTCCACTGCTGTGTGCCACAGCTACACACTCAACGCTGCTCCAGCTCTCTCTTTTGCTTAGCCGCACCGCTTGACATTAATGTTGCATGTTAGCTCATTATGCGAGGACAGCAGGCAGAAATGCCTCACATTCATTCAGGGCTCCACTTTTTGAGAACAAGTGTTGCCGTGACGGTGGATGATTGTTGTGTCTTCATCCGAACCGCTCCCGCGCGTCAGACACAAGCAACAGATCTCCAAGGTGAGAAATCACAAGACAAGACGATACCCAAGGGATGAGGGGATGATCAAAGCTCCTTCATTATTAAACAATACAGAATGTAACTGGAGCGCATTAAGTCTAGAAACTTCCGCCCGGGCATTAGCATGGTACATTTGCATATGCCGAGGGAGAGGTGCACACACAGACACACACATCCAAACACATGCTCAGAAACACCTCTGCCTTGCCGCATTGTCATGGCAACTGAATGTGTGATTCTCATCTCGAGGCAAATGCAGAATCTGCCTTTACACTGTCTGTATCTCCCTGCACATGTACAGCTGCCTGGTTAAATTTCCGGAAGCCTTGTCCTGCCGTAATGGACCAGATCCCTTCTATCCGCCCTCCTCCCCACCCTTATTTCCAGTTAAACCCCAGCCCTCACCCCCTCTTCGACTCACAGCCAATAAAGTGCTTCACTAATCTATGCTCTATAGCCCAAAATGAGCTGTATTGCTGATGGTTGCTAGGTTACTAAGGACAGAACCTGTCTCCCTGGATTCCCTCAGCCGTGTTTAACATAGTCTGTTATTAGCTGTCAGATTGCTGTGCTACACTTTGCTGTCGCCAAGCAAGGAAATGGAAGTTAAATCTTTACCTGAGGACTCTGTGGGAAAAAATGGCTTGGGAAATTAGGTCCTTAATTGGAAGCTTTGAATGCATTATCAAAGTTTGTCTCGTTTCCTTTAAGCAGAAATACTGAAATATTACTGGAAGAAAACTGGAGCATTATTTGTTTCTTAGTTCTGAATTTGACTAACAGTACGTATAGCAATATAGTCATTTGTGAGCTTAATCACTGTTGTATAACTATTTACTGATTTATTAATATGTAATAACTAGCATATAACAAACATTTGACATTTATTTCTGACTAACAAAGCCCATTTGAGTCAAGTATGAAGCATTGGATTCTCAATTACTCAACATAAGATACTCCATAAGCTGTAAAAAAATTAATGGTGGTCCACTGATAGATGCAGACCGCCGTCCCAGAGACTCAATTATGGATTTCGGCAGAGGACCCCATCAGAAACAATAAAGCTTGTCTGGACAACAGCAGTTCTCTCTCCCACATCTGGTGCCTTGTTCTCTTCTCCCTGGCATGGCTGCCCACTGTGGCAGGTGTGCGGACGGCAAGCCGGAGGTGCCCATTACTCATCAGTAAGTGGATGTGAGAAATCAGAGGAGACTTGGTGGACTGGGCCCGAGACAATGGAGAGACAGATGGAGATCTTTTGCGTCTAATGATTCGGTCCAAATGGCCTGATTCGTGCATTTTAGATCAAACGTGTTCTCTCTGGCTCCGAAAGCCAGCGATATGCAGAACAGCTGAAGTCTCAATCTTCTCTTTCACTCTTGTCTCTATCTCTTTCTCATTGTCTGGGCAAAGGAAGGTAGTTGACAACACGGTTGATGAAAATGCACACACACACACACACACACTTACACACACACACACACACACTGTGCTGATGCAGATCCTTTTCACATGCTTCCCTGCAGATCTCTCTTTCCCATTCTCATGTCATACACACACACACACACACACACACACACACACATAGCAGCACTCTCATCTCCATTGGCTGGAGTCTGCATCATCATAAGCTACAGCATGTCTGCCCCTGGTGACTTATGACTGTCCGGCTCTCTGAGCTCCCCTCCACACAGATGGGACCAGTAATGAGTGGTATCCACTTCACACACAACTCTCTTTCTGACCGGGACACCGACATAATCAGAAGGAACATCTAAAATAAATGGCCTTGCTGAATTAGGAGACACCCACTTGCTACCGTGCCGGACATTCAGTAGTAGCACTGGACAGCCAAATGGCTTCTGCTAAATCACTGCACTGCAGTGCACTGAGGACAAACCCAGTGTGGATGAGGTCATGTTTCAGTCTGATGTCTGTTCCCCTTCACTCTTATTGCTAGCCTGTTTCACTTGCATTTTGCATTTTGAATATTGGAAATGCATGCAAATGCCGTTGACCGTGCCAGTTTGCGTCTATCTGCTTTGCATCGATAACCTACATTTGTTTGTATAAGGATTTGTGAATGTTGAAGGGGCTTCTGGCAGGTAACATGGTTTGCATGCCATGACTCCCTATGTGCCTGAATAGCAAATGTTACTCCTGTCATGATATGTCATTCACTCTAACCCTTTAAATGTATTGGAATGCATATAGCGGGTGGTGAGAGTGGCAGTCAGGGCCCAGCCGATGGATTGGCATGTCTCAGCCCTAATCTGGGAGGTTTAGGTTTTAATGCGGTCACAGACAGTTGGGCTCAGCGCTTCTGTGGGGCCCCCTCTCGGCTTGTTGCTCACCATCTGGATGGCTGCCGAAGGGACCCTCTGACTCAGCCACCTCTCTCTCTCTCCCTCTCTCTCTCTTTCTCTCTCTCTCTCTCTCTCTGGCGTGTGCTATCAATGCTACCACTGATGACACCACTCCCGATGACACCGCCACTGCCAGTGGAGCACATAAGAGGCAAGGGAGAGTACCCTGGGTTGTTTTGTGTGCCCTCATTCCTGTGTGTTCTCTTTGAGCGAAACAGACCAGAGGACTTTGTTGAGGTGTAGAGTCCTGATCACATTTCATGCAGTGCTCCAGAAAACCTATTCATAACATTGCAGGTCAGAAGCGAGTGACAGAGTCAGAAAAACAGAGAGGAAGAGAGAGAGAGATAGAGGGCATGTGGGACAAAGAAGGAAAGAGTGGGAAGAGAGAGGACAAGGAAAGAGAGAGAGGGAGAGAGTTGGCAAGAGTAGGAGAGAGAGAGAGACAGGAAAAGGAAGGCAGGATCAGTCCCCTTGGTTGGAGCCTGGTGCCAGAGACTGTCAATATGGCCGTCTATGGGGCAAACGCTCCTTGATAGATGTACCAATAAGACATAAGGGTGTTCGTCCGTGAAGGAGGCCATCAATAATGAAGCTCGCTCTTTCCACCTCAGCCTTGCTGCGAGGTGGGCCAGCCATACGGACTGAGCCTCCCAATGCCATCAGCACCTCTCTCTCATTCTCTCTAACTCACTCTCTTGCTTTCCCTCTATCTCTTTCTTTCTCTTTCCCTCACTCTTTTTTCTCTTTCTTCTTTCTCTCTCTCTCTCTCTCTCTAACTCACTCACTCTTTTTTCCTTCTCTCTCATTCTCCCACTGTCCCCATCCTACCTATGTCACACTCTCTCACTAACTCATCCACCCCCTCTCTCTGTCTCGCTCTCTCATACACACACACGCACACACACACACACACACAGACGCACAGACATCACACGTTGCCATGAGGTGATGGACCTATGCGGTGAGGGGAGTATAAATCTGCTTCGCTGTCCCGGGGGCTGATGGGAAAAAGATGTGAGAGTTTATAGTGCCCCCAAGCCCCCTCTGCAGCAGGTGAGCTTTGTAATAATAACACCCCTCTGTATTTATGCTGCTTGTCTTTTATTCAATGCCGTTTAGCCTCAAGTGATTCACTTTGTATCTTTTTTAGAGGACAAAAAAGAAATCTTTTCAGTTTGCCACTAAAGCTTCAGGAAGAAAAACATAAAGAAATAATGGAGAGAGGATGTGCAAAGTTCTTTGGATGCAGAAGAGGGCAGAGCTTAGATACAAGAGCTTTGTATAGCAAAGTAGTTAAAGATCACAGTTTGATTTAGCCATTTTCTGAGTTTTGAAACTGAAGATTGCTTGTACATGCTATTAAACGCTGTCTCTCTCATCACATTGAGTTAGAATTTAGTATTAAGGCATGAGATCAGAGTGCTGTCATTCATTCACAGTCGCTCAAGGACTCCCTGGTTTGTTTGTGGTGGAGTCACCTGTGACGTCATCCACCCCCCTCCATCACCCGCATCAGTCTTCTACTGAGGAGCTCCATAGTGATGTGCAGAACTTTCCCATTGTGAAGGGGTGAATGTGGACCACTGTCTGTGCGCCCCCTACCTCCCCTCTCCACACACACACACATACACACACACATACACACACACACACACACAAACACACTCTCTCTATTCTAGTGACGTCAGGAGAGCTACCATTTCCTTCAAGGCTGAAGCAGCTAGCCAACAGTGACCCGTCTTTCACTCGGGCTTTCAATGTTGACTGCTGTCTGAAATGTCAGACTGCAGTGATTTATTTTTAGAGGCCTCAGCGTCTGTCAGTCGGCATGTTATCAGCACTATCTTGAACATGAGCAATTTACTTATAAATGGCGCACAGATTTGTTTTGTCTATGATGGCCACACTTGTTTTACATGAATGCACAAATAAAGAAACAACTGAAAGTTCAAAGTTCATCGATGCAGATAAAAGCATTTCCAACAGCTCTTTTTTTTGATGCGTTGTACATTTCAGTAGGATGTGGTTCTGCACCATTTCCATTGCGCACAGGAATGAATAAAACCTTCTGACGATGTAGCAGATCTTCTCATAATTGAGCTTTGAGTAGTTGAATCCCTGAAGATAATTGCAGGTTTGATCTTTGTCCATGATTCTTGTTAGTTGAAAAGTACTGTGCAGAGATGTGCATTACCAAACCCCCAGCACAGCACCCCTTACACAGATGTAGTTTGCTGTGGCACGTTGCTTATTGTAAAATCAATCATTCCAGTCTGATGTTAGGCATTGCTTCAGTTTTCTGCCACTGAAGTGGACATTGAGGCTCCTCGGGGACGGTCCCAGTGAGGCAGTTTCCTGTTGACGCAGTGCAATTAGCCTCAGCACGCAGCTACTGCATAAGGCACAGTGATCTCTAACCTCCGGCTCTGAGAATCGCCACCTCAGCTCCGGGAGCGGTCAGGGCAGCTCAGGGACGATGGCAGTTAGATGAAGGTAGAACCCAAATCAATGTCTGTCCGCAGGAGCAATTCAGGCCATTAGCCAAGCACACCACATGTCTCTCTCTCGTCCTTTCTCTCCCTCTCCCTCCCTCTCTCTCTTTCTATGTCTCTCTCTCTCCCTCCCTCCCTCCTTCTCTCACTGTGGTGATTATGTAAGTGTGTATGTGTGTGTGTGTGTATGTATGTGAGATGGAGAGAGTGTATGTGTGTGTACATTTGTGTAAGTAAATCACTGCAATTGATTGTTGCAAATTGTTCCAAATGAACCATTATTTGCCAAAGAGCATGAGAATGAGCTCACTATTCTCAACGTAAGACAGCAAAATTTATTCATCTGGGATTTAATACAACCTCCTAACCCATCTTATTTCTCTTATCTGCTGCTGCTCTGTTCCCTAGGTACTATTGTTCAGTCATGACAAAAACTGCCAACCGTGGAATATTCTAGATGCATTTGATACATTTAAGCAAACGACAATAGAACCATGTAGATGCATAGTTTTTTTTGTCTGTCCAGGCAGTCTTTTAGTTGGTGAACAATGACTGCCTTTCTTGGCAGCAGAGAGGAAACACAGAATGAGGCAAAATGTTTTTTTTTCCCACCACAGTTTTCCTTGGCTGCGATGATTTAATCAGGTTTCACATCAGCTTTGCTCTGCCTCTTCGCCCAAGCTAAAGAAAGGCACAGTGCTCGTGAAAAAAAGACAAGAACAGAAACTCAATTAGCACCTCTTATTCTCACTTTTTTCCTTATTCGAACAGCCATGCTGCAAAGATGACACACACACACAACCAAACCATGTATGTGTGTTGTTGTGTGTGCATATGCAGATGCAGTGCTGTAATGTGCATTGCTGGAGCATGTTATCAGATTAGCAAAAAGTGAGGACTGTTGTTTAATTGGTTGCATTGCCAGTTTCAACATCATTGCATCACCACACATCTGTATGACCAAGTAGAGCATAATTCATGTTTTTCTTTCTGCAAGGATGCTTTAAAACAGCATGAGAATGGCTTTGGCCCAGTAACAGTATTGGTACAGTACAGAGAGTGCTCTCTGATGTTCTCTGATGTTCAGGTTCTATACCCAAGTGACTGTGGTGATTCTGTGTGCAATTCCATTCTGTAATGTCCGCATCAAGCGCATAAGTAGTGTTGGTGGTGCAATTCTGCACGGCAGGTTACCTAGCAACCAAAGAAACTAGGCAACACATGCATACACACACACACACACACACACACACACAAATGTATACATTGTTATCAAAGCATTGAGGCGAAACTCACTAGACTGCCTCTGAGCGCATTGTGAACGCATTCTGAATGCAATGCGCAAGCCTCAATGGCTAAAAGTAGTCAATTGGTCAAACATAATCAGAGTCCATTGAGGTAAATGGCTTTAAATACTTCAGGGCATTGCCTCCTTAGCAGACTGGGTGATTGTCTGTCTTGCCTGGCCGCTTGGCTGTTTTGAAGAGTGCAGCAACATTCTGCCTAGGAGCTGAGCTGAAGAGGGATTATAAAGTCGTGATGTGTGTGTGTGTGTGTGTATAAGTGCATGTGCGTGTTTGTGCATGCATGTGTATGTGACCGTGCTCATTCATGTACTCATGTGTGTGAAAACGTGCATGGTTGTTTGAGCAAGTGTACACATGTGCACATATTGGGATAGAGGAACATGTACTTTGAGATTGATTTAATGCTTAGCAAATGTGTGCCCCTGTTCCCTTAAATACAAGCCTGTGAGCAGGACTAATGAAACCAATTGCTTCAACTTTCCACATATACAGAAAGGTAAGGGAGAGCTGTAAGCAAAGTAATTAACGCAGTAAATATTCAGTCCTGGCCATTTAGCTCTGTATGTGGGGTTAGGACCATGGATGCAGACATGCACACTGACTTGGGGAGCTGTCCAAAAAAATCATTAAACCACTAAGAGATTTATAATAGTAGGCGTTTATTATTTCACATTTTTTAATGTCATTTTAGTGGGGACAAATATATGGAGACGGGGACAGACAAAAAGCAACATTATCATGACAACAAAACACTTAGACATTCATTGTTGTGGCACTGGAGGATGTTTACATTTTTCCCCTACATTAATCTTGCTGTCAACGAGAGGCCTGTTTCACGAGCAACAAGTCCTGTGGATGTGTGTGGGTGCTTACAACTCTAAGAGGGAACAAATAGCAGTCAAGCTCAACATGCAGTTCCAGTTATGGCTTTGGCTACATTAAGCACCATCAAATGACTAAATAATGGTTCCTTTGTGGATGTTTCACT
Source organism: Tenualosa ilisha (assembly GCA_015244755.2). Taxonomy (NCBI): domain Eukaryota; kingdom Metazoa; phylum Chordata; class Actinopteri; order Clupeiformes; family Clupeidae; genus Tenualosa; species Tenualosa ilisha. Next base: position 656,477 of record PYXC01000362.1, on the reverse strand, counting down.
ACTACCTACTTGAAGTCCATTCTACAGTAAATCCTCACGTGCTGCAACACTAACACTGTCTTTTTTGTGTCTTTGTTAGGTGCATGTCAAACTTGTCAGCGACACTCGATAGCGACTGAAGCATGTCTTTGTTTTTGCTCCACTCCGTCTGCTATAAAGCCTCTGCGTGAGGGTTTGTGTGGTGGTTGTTAGCCCAATCAGGCAGCTAATTGATTTAGTTAGCTATTAAGAGCAGCCAGTGTAACAGTGAAATGGTAGAGATCTCTGTTGAACCTCCGGAGGGACAGGTCTGCAAACAGGACAAGACAAGAGAGCTTGTGTGCTCATCACCGTGTATAATTATCCGTGCCTGTGCACCAGTTATAAAGGCTGCTGACAGAACGAGACAAAAAACAGAGTGAATTAATCATATCTGTTTGTGTGTGGGAATCCATGCCATCTTGATGCCTAACGAAGCAACGCCATTGGGTTACTGGAAGAAACATTCCTCTGTTTGCTGCAAATAGCCTGTCTGTGTTTGGAGTTCTTTGCCTCATTGATAATTGATAAACTGCATGTATAATAGATATTGCTTCATTCAGTCTGCATACCGAAATGTCTTTCTATGTGATTCAATTCTTGCATCACAACATAATTTATTAGCCATGCTTTAGTTCAGACTTCAAATAATGGATCATTAAGTGTTCTGTTTTTGTTTGTTTGTTTGTTTGTTTACTTATGCCCTCTTCGTGATCATCCTTTGACCTGTTCCTTACAGCACATAGCTGAAAGTGACTTAAGAAGCCCCCATGGTAATCACTTGTCTCTGTTTGTTTGTTTTTGGTTCTCGTTTGTAGAATCACAGTGTACACTGTGTGGTGAGCCCGAAGGTGAGTCTGCCGGTCCCTCCACCTTATCCTCTTCATCAATGCTTCCGCTCGCTCGCTGCTCCTCATAAGCTTTTAGGGACGGGAGGAGGTCTGGGGAAAAGGGGGGTGGGGGGTGGGATTAGGGGTATTGGATAGTACCTCAGTGTGGTCAAATGAGCATCGCTGAATGCAGAGCTGCTTTCTCCCATCAAGCCTCCGCTTCTCCCAGTTCATTATTTAACATCTGGTCGCCTCTCATGACCCCGTGCTGGGAAACCATTGCCGCCAGCAAATAATATGGCTGTCATCCGCCGTGGGAGAGCTGCATGTGTTGTGATGTTGTGGTGGCTGCAGCCGCACAGTCAGTGCTTATTCAGTCTCTATTCTTTTCTAGTTTCTTAGTTTGGCTCTTGTTCTCTCTCTTGTTCTCTCTCTTGTTTTCTCTTAATTATTCTCCCACTTCTTCACATTCTTTAGTCTTTGTACAAGTTCTATATTATCATCATACCATTGTTTTCTTCTTGTCAACCATCTCTTCTTTCTTCCTTTCTTTTATTCATTCTTTCTGTCTCTCTGTCCCACCCTCTTCCTCTCTCCTCTGTCTCTCAGTCTCTCTCTCTCTCTTTTGCTTCTTGTAAAAATACTCTGTGCTATACGCTGAGCTCTTCATTCCTGTCTGTCGATGTTGGTGCTGCTCAGCTTTCTCTCTCTCTCTCTCTTTCTCTGTCTCTGTCTCTCCCTCACTCTCACTCTCTCTCACAATCTCCCTCGCGCTCTCCCTCTGTCTTGGTGACATGCTCTTGCTGTGACACACATCACATACAACACCCAGTGCAGCAGTAACAAATCTGAAAACCCAGACCCAGAATATCCTCCTCAGTGGCTTCCAGAAAAGACAGCCATATACTTCAGCATACAGCACAATGGATGGGATGAGGAGGGAAGGAGGGGTGAGGAGGAGGGGGGTGGTAAAGTCATTAGAGTGAGAGATGGAAATGGTAAATATAAATACAGAAATAGCTACGGCAAGACCCTCTGCTCATAACCTTGCCAGGATGTTGCTATATGGATCCCATGTAAGTCATCTGAGTGATTCCTCATGTTCAAAATCAATAGAGCTCTGGGTTGGCTTTTGATTGGATTAAGACGTAATGGAATTGACTGGACGAGCTGTGTGTCTGTGACCCTGCAGCTGAGTGGAGAGGAGAGGAAACGAAAGAAATAAAGGGGTGGTGGAAATAAAGGAAAGGATAGAGGAGTGGAGAGAACAGAGAGAAGTGGAGAGTAAAGAAAACAGGGGGATAGAGAGGATGGGTAGAGTGGCGTTGAGAGAATAGACGGGGGGGGGGGGGGAGTAGAGGTGAGGAGGGGTGAGAGAGGAAGCTGAAACCGAGGAAACAATGGGAGAGCCTTGGAAGGCATTATGGGAGGACGGGAATAGGAGAATAGAAGGTTTGAAAGAGAGGAGAGAGAGAGAGAGAGAGAGAGAGAGAAAGGAGAAGTAAGGAGAGGACCCAGGAGAGAGCCGTCCCTCACAGATGGGGTCCAGGGCTCCAGTGTCCTTCTGCGCCGCCAGACACTCCTCTTCATAATACACTTCTCATCGCTCACTGACTCGCCACTCTCAGGCATGCCCCATGTCCCTGATGACACACAGCACATCAACACACAAACTCTCTCTCTATTTCTCTCATTTGCTCACACACACACACACACATATACTAGGTCTGGGAGATTAAATGATAGTGATATGTACCACAGGTCATTCATAGGAATAATAAAGAATTGTTTGTTTTAATTTTTGACTGTTAAAAAAATGTATTGCATTCAAACCAGAAGGACGGCTCTCAACAGCCAACAACACCCAAACTTCATCTGCATTAATAAACCTCAAGTGTTGTCCCTCTCTGGGTTCTGAGCTGTCCATTATGGCCATATGCCTTGATAATCTTGCAACAAATGACACACAGATACCCTGTTTTAACTGGAGGCTACGTTTAATCACACTATAAATTATATGTGACACACAATGACAGAAACTGTAGATTTAGAGACTAATCTAGATTGTAGATATTGTCACTTAATAATAGGAAGTGTTTACCATTCTTTATTTTTTAAAGTCAGGTGTATGTGCATAATGTAATTAAAATAGCACTCCGTCTATCATCAACACCAATTATCAGTCATAAACTGAGCTGTTGACATTAAAATTGCATCCCACATCTAGACATTCTGATTATCTTTTTAGTCTGACAATCGTAGATTTCAAGGTTAGGTTAAATAAGTGATTTTTGGACTAAATAATTCTAGTCCATAACAGGTATAATGCCATGGATATTATCCATTAAAGTGAAACTTACAAAGGAAACTTAAAAAAAATGTGTCTTAGGGGCCAGATTGAACCTTTCTTAGGTTGTTAAAAATGATCAATGATTACTGCTATCAACTGAAATTAATAATTAAATTGTGATACATCTTTCAGCCATTATCACCCAGCCCTATCACACACACATACACACACAGACACACACACACACACACACTAAGAAATGGATGCAACCCACTGATTCTCAGACCCTGAAATGTACTAGCCCGTAATGAGAGATATGCTATCTCCTACACAGCTGAAAAGGGCATATGTTTTGAGACAGATAGTGTTTATGCATTAGTATGTATGTGTTTGTGCGCTGTATTTACGTGCAGTGGGAGAGAGAGTGAGAAAGAGGGAGGTAGAGAGAGAGAGAGTGAGAGAAAGGGAGAGAGGGAGGGTGTGTGTGGAGAGAGAATGAGTGGTGGAGTTTGCCCTCTTAGAGATAACACATAGCAGTTGGTCTTTTTAAGATTTCAGCTGGGGCAGATGACTGCAAGTGTGAGGCTGGGCCAGACCTAAGGAACAGGGAGGAAATGTCAGGGAAAGAGCAGCTCTGAGAATCTAGGCATTACAGGAAGCATATTTGTGAAGGGTTACTTAAGCATATAATGCATCTGTGTGTCTGTGTGTACTGATGTGTGTGTGTGTGTGTATGTCAGTGTGTTTGAATGTGTGTACTAGGGCATGTTTGAAAGAGAGTGGGTGAGACATGAAAACAAGTAAAATGCAAAACATGGAAAAAAAGTCTTACATTTTTTTTTAAAAAGTCAGTGGGTGCGAGTCAGCGAGGCTTAATGCCTTCAGGCAATCCCCATGCATAGCATCATGGGAAAAAAATATATATATACATATAAAATTAGACACAGCACAGTCTTATCTTGGCACCCTGGCATTGGGCAGAGGCCATGGGCCAAGACTAGTTCTGGCGCCCAGGCCCACTAACTCACCCCCGCTGCCTAAAATTTGCAAAATCATCCAAGTTGAGTCGGAAAGTTCCAGAAGAGCCCAATGGGCCCGCAGTGACGAGGCATGTGCTCAGCCTCTCCTTTGAAGAACATGCAACATGTCGCACGCAGCGAGCAGCATGGATGCATAAGAGCCACACACACACACACACACTGGATCCTGTGGGGTGTGTTAGCATGTTCTCCTAATTTGTCTCCAGGCTGTTGTTTCTCTCCATTTTGGCTCATCCCTCCTGGCTACCTCGCCTCGCAGTGTTTACTGCTGCCACTCTGCCACTCCTGTGGGCTCAACAAATAATATACTATTCAATACATGATGGGGAAACAGAGGCTATGATGACCAAATATTTGTCATCCCCAAGTGGCTAAGAAGAAAAAGAGGAAGTAAAAAATGCCTTCCTTACATGGAAAACTACCATGGAAACCATATTTGAAATGAAATGCTCAATTGACACAATGAACATTGCATCAGTTAGTATGTTAGTATGTTAGTAAGTTACAAAATAATTCAGCTACCAGTTATATATTGTTATCTTAATATATTCTACTACATAGTTTCCATAGGATACAATAGAATGGATTGGAAAAAAAACACTTAACACTTGAGTTTCCTAAATGGATTTAGGACAGTAAAAGCCAAGTCATAAAGAGAACTCAAGTCATACAGAGAGTATGCGATCATTAAACAACTGTAATGAAATTTTAGAATGATTTTTATGGATCGGTCACCACAGCACAGGGAAGAGTGGAGAGTGGAAGATTGGTATTTCTTGGATGCACACAGTACAAACAGATTATGCAGATGAGGTCCAGTAGAGGAGGGACAACTACTGAGCAAGTGAGAGAGAAAGAGAGAGAGAGAGAGAGGAAGAAAGAAAGAGAAAGTCATCTTTACTCAGAGACTGAATCAAATTAAGAACATTTTCACATTTCAGGCGTGCCATTGCAGTGCGTATCACATCACGAGTTAGCTGACCACTTTTAGCCAAGTGGGTGGGATGCGTCATGTCCTAATTTGATAATTACTCTGGCAGATAATGAAAGTCGGAAACTGAGATGTGCCACCATAGCCTGCCCCTGTACTGTCACTGGTTTTGATGAAGCACAACTCATCCTGTTCACTATGCTCGTGGTTATTCAGTTTTCTGTTTAAAAATGATCAGTATGCCACAAGCCATCATTCAGCGCCGTGCTGATTGTGTTAGACAACTATGTGTTCATGTGACTGTGTGCGTGTGTGCGTGTGTGTGTGTGTGTGTGTGTGTGTGTGTGTGTGTGGGCCCCTTCTCAGCACCATACCAAGAGGATTGAAATGGAAATGTGTATTCTCATGCAGCTAGGATGAAGGTTGCTGTTGCATTACCATGAATTCCCTGAGCTCCTCTGCACTCACTTCCTCACTCGCTGTTTACCCGAGTGGTCTTGAACACGCCAACAATCACAAATGGAAAACTGACAGCCATCTTGCATCTTGCCTGCATTAAGGGAGCTGATAGATTGTGATTGTAGGTCGGGAGTTGCGCAGGCACGTCCTGAGGGGCATTGTGTAGTCGCTGCACCGTACACTTTTCCCAGTTAGAGAGCGCACGCAATCCGTTTGGGTAAAAAACATGCTTCTTTTCATCGGTTTCATTTCATATGCATCGCAGGAAAACCTCACGCAAACTAAGTAGGACATTCAGTCCCACACTGGAAAATTGAAAGGCAGTGTTAATGTAGTCATTAATGCTCGCTCAGGCTGTTCAATACATAAATGGGAATGGATTATTTGTCTGGGTGTTTGAATGCAAAACGGAGGCTGGCGGCTGGAAGAGTGGTAGTGGTGTATGGCGTGTGTGTGTGTGTGTGTGTGTGTGTGTGTGTTTGGAGCGCAGAGTGGCGTGTTTGTCGCTCTCAAATAGCCTGGAAAGAGAGAAGAAAAACAAACAATGGCCGTCTCACCAGTGGCTCGTTTGCAGTGATAGAGGGCATATTAAATCATCATTATCCTCAAGACCCCCTTCTGTTTTCTTCCTCAATTACTTTAGAAAATGACAGCTAAACAAGTAAAGTGAGACATAGGGAAATTTCTGGTCCCAACTTAGTTAAGCTATATTAGGAGGAGGATAGGGTGTGGGTTCTTGTTTTGTCTCCCAGGCTGTTTGGGCAATCCCTCGGCTGTAGTTGGTGATGTGCATACATTCAGCAAGGCTTCTCATTCAAGGCTAGATGGGGGTCAGGGGAGGCAACAGACCATGAGCATCCCCAGCTGTAGATAGCCTGAGTAGGAGCAAGGGATCGAGACGAGTGGGCCCCCACTCAGGTTGAGGAAGCTCAGTGGACAAGTCTGCGTCAGCGCTCATCTAGACAGAAACACATACATGTGCGTGGACACCCTCACATGCACACACACTTCTGCTCATTGCTTGGGTGAAAATGAGTATGTGACTTTTAGTAAATGCCAGGGGCTAGGCGAGTTTGGGCTTTGAGCCCTGGAGCCGCTCATTAGTGCTGGATTCATCACCACCACCCAGGCTTTGACAAAAGGTCTGAGGCACTCACCGCAAATTAGGGATGAAGAAGGGGACAGATAGAGTATATGTGGGTGTGTCTGTGCGTGCGTGCGTGTGTGTGTGTGCCTATGTGTGTGCATAGGGCATAGGTGTGTGTGTGTGTGTGTTTGTGTGTGTGTGTATGTGTGATTGTGTAATCAGAGAGAGAAGCCTCAGCTGTGGCTCCTGAGTTGAATGCTCAGAGCTGGTAGCACAAAAGAAACTTTCAAACCAAAGATCAGCATCCACCTACGCTTATACTTACAATATGTGTGTGTGTGTGTGTGTGTGTGTGTCTGTGTGTGTGTATGTGTGTGTGTGTTTGTTTGTGTCAGTGTGTGTGTGTGTGTGTGTGTGTGGGGGTGTACAGGGGGTTGCTTGGGGAAATATTAACTTTTTGTTTTAGCTTTTTATGTTCTGTGACGTAAATGGTGACGGGGACCCAGCATCAGCATAGAGCCTGCAGTCAGTTCATCTTTTAAGTGGCCTGGAAAAATAAGACAAGAATTTGTATTCAGAAAAACCTGCACACTGCAGAGTTTCAAGTTGATTTAAAGTATTTAAGTTTAAGAGGGGGATTGAATTTAAGGTGAAGTTAAATTCATGGAAGAACTTAAGCATTCAAATTAAAATGTGTGGATTTGACAGTCTGTCTGCTGGGTGATAACAGCCTCAAAGGACTGACAGCTAATATCACTCAGAGAGCAGGCAGTACTGAACAAGTATGACTACTAGAGGAGTTCAGTCTGATTATATATAGGTCCCATAGGCTTAAAACGAGTCATTTGTTTAGTATAATTGTGTTGTGTATAAGTATTCTGAGTTATAAGAGTCACATTAGTGAAATAAAGTACACAATAAGAGAAACAGACAGCAGATTGGAGAGATTTTCCAACATTAACATTGGGGACATAGCGTGCTTTAGGCCTAGATATAACTTTAATCAAACCACCCAAGGTTACCTTGGCTTCAGGATCACTTTGTTGTTGAATCCATTATCTTTGACTCATATTCCTTCATACGTTTATACTCTGTGTACTTACTGGGAAGGCTTTACGGTACATTATACATTATCCTTATGGGGAGGGGGGAGTGGTTCTTGGAGACTGCTGCAAATTTGTTTTCCAATCCTGTGTTGCAGCACTGTTACCAAACCAAGTTATTGTCTGTGTTCCTGCTTCTGTGGGCTTTCTGTGCGCTCTGGAGCTGTGTCTGATAGAATTAAGTGTAATGCACATTCCCTCTGTGCCTCCGAACAGCCTGTATTGAATTTGGAGCACATGGATTTTTAATTTCCAAAATCCATTTACATTATTTGGCGGCTAGACTTGCAGGGCATCTGCCAGGCAGCATCAGAGGTCAGTGTCTGATAAAACAAACAGCCCTAAAGGTGAACTCTTCACATGACGTTATAGAAGAGAAGTGCAGGGCTTCAGAGAACACTGTCATCTCAGCTGCAGTGGAGAAAGGACTCCAGGGACTAGGTACTCCTGGTGCGGTAATATTAACAAATAATAATGAAAAGAGACAGGTTACGATATTAATCATCCTGTGTGCTAAAAGTAGTGAGCACTTATACGATCTCCACCTTCTTGTTGAGTGTGGTAGGGGGCTGAGAGGTGGGAGTTGTATCAAGTGGACACCCTCTATCCACAGCATTTCATTGATTAGCTTACTACACCTCTGGACAGCTCTACGGCGGATTCTGGCATTCCCAGACTCTGCCATTCTGTTTGTCTGATCACTTGGTGTTATGTCTGTGTTCTCAGAGATCATCAAGGCTCCTTCTGCTTGAGTCATATCCTCTGGCTGCTTCTCTCAATCACCTTTGAGACTGATTTTCAGAGTCTGTTTGTGGATTTCTAGCCGCGTCAACAGCCTGATGGTAGAAGAGGCCACAAATCCTCTGCATTCTGAATAAACTTTAGTCTTCCAGTCATGTTGTTTTTCTTCTGCTGCCTTCTCTATTGTATGTAATGTAGTTTCCTCCTCTTATAGATCCTCAATTAAATCCCATTATAAAAATTGGTGCCAAATCCCTCCTATGGTTGGCAGAAACAACTTAACATAGAAAGATCCATCACCACCATTTGATATTAGACATCTTATGAAGTCATCTAAATGCACCTAAATACATTATTTTTGCAGAGCTAAATGTTCAAGGATTCACCTTATTATAACAATGGGTTTTGCGTGTCACAATCAAATACGACACAATGCAAAACACATTTTCTTTGATGTCAATTTTTTTAAACCAAAATTGGAATATTTGTTGGTAGTTCTCCTTGAAGTATAATCCTACCCAATAAGCTGTACACAGGCTTCATGCATAGCATGAATATTAGGACTTCTCTCTATGTTGAAGCAGGAGCTTTATGTCGCTAAGCAATCTGAGGAGAAGGAACATCAGAGAGTGCCTTAGGCCGTCCACTGAAGTGGATTAAGCAAACAGGCCATTAACAGTGTAAATGCTTTCTACCAGCCCCAGTCCAGTGCTGTGTCTTACTGTCAATGTGGCCGTGAGGAATTACTGCAAGGAGTTTTTTTTTTTTCTCAGTGGTGATTAGTGTTAAATACAGCCCAAGTATTTTACAAAGTAGTTCCCAAACCAAAAAGGAAATTATGGACTACTTGATGTAGGCCTAATGGGCATTTATTCTCAAGGTGGGTTCAAGAAAGGGCCACTGGCAGTTAAGTGCAAATATTAATTTTATCATTTGATTTGTAACACTTGATTAAAATATTACTAATAGCAATAGCAAGTAACAGTAAATGACATAGTAGTCATGTAGTCATCTATTATGGAGTGTTAAAGTCGTAAGTCGTATCATTGCACATTGATCAAAGCGCAACTGCTTTGCTTTTGCTCTCATTACACGTGTGAAGGAAAGAGTGCTGAGGCATTGCTATTATGCCAACTTATTCTAAGGAACACTCAATCTGAATTTACTAAGACATGGGATTATATAAAGTATTAGTCGTATAGCACTGAGTAGCGCTCCTAGCTTTGTCCTGGTTCAAAGCTAAGTGCTGTGTTTTAGCCCTCTTTCGGTCCTAGGTGATCTGTTGGTCCTGTGCTACCATTGTGGCATTCTGGGCTCAGTGGCTTGAGAAATGAGTTTGTTTCAGAGGCCAGACAAAGCCAGCGATCAGGAAGACTCAGGCCCCATCTCAGGGGCGTTCGCCCTCACCTGTCAGCTTGCTCCTCCAGACTCCAGTTCAGCCCGGTGCAGACATTTTGTTTTGTTTTGTTTTCTTTTCTCTGTTATGGATTCTCTGTTCTGAGTCTAGCCCTGGGATTTCCATCACAGTGTTACTGGTTGGGCAGAGGCTGGATTGGGAAGCTTGTCCCATGTGGGTCACCGTACAGAGAAAAGTCGTTAATCGGCTTTGAGCGGCTTTAAGAAGCCAACTTGATTGTTTTGAATGAAAGTGCAGTCTTGTCTAACGCACTGAGCTGACTTGAAATATGTTTTCACACAGTGCAGGCTATCTACCAGGTAACTGCCACTGCATAAACCTCAAGGCACAATGTAGCACGTCTAATCTGCTTTCACTTATTATGTCTCCATACTGCATTTTAATTAGCAGCACTAATTAGCCTATTGACACTTTATCTCACATTATGTCAGCCAAGCCATAGTAGATCACTATCAGTAGTCTTGCATAACTGAATAAAAACAATGTGAGCTCTATGCTTTACACCCTCTCGGATTATCTGTCTTACGGCTAATAGCGGTGACATTTGAAGTCAGTCATGTGATTTGCTCGTTTCGGAAAGGAGAATTCCACTGCTTGGTTGAATCCTAATTGGGGACAGAGGAGTCACCTGCCAATTTTTTGGCCTGATTCTCTGTATTTTTATTACCAGAGTGAGGAGATGCAACGAGTCTCCGTAAATGACCTTCAGCATGTAAACAGCTCCGTAGGCCATCCCGTGGGATGCGGAGCAAACTAACATTGAGTAGCTGTCACCGCATTCTTGCTGCTTCTGACACTAACATTACTCACCTGCGCGTCAGAGCCCGCTGATGAAAGGCGTGAATGGGATTCCTCTTTTGGGTTTTTCAAATCAGTTTCCATTGCCACTCATACCTAACAGATATGGATGGTGTGAGACTGTCAGATGAAGGGTGTGTGTGTTTGTGTGCGTGGTGGTGGTGGATGTGTGAGGGAGGTTGGGTGAGGGAAATGGGCTCTGGTTAAGGAGATGGAGATAGACTTTGTCTCCCAGTCCCAGTGTATAAGTTGGCTGGTCAAGAACAGGTCAGCAGATAGCTCACTTATATGATGAAATGAGGCCTTTGTGCAGCCATGGAACAAGTATGTAAAAGTCTGATCAGTGGTAGCAGAAAGTCTCATGAATGGTAGCAGAAGACTTCTCTCTTGTGTCTTTGGTTCAGAATGATATTTGTCATAAGTTGTTTTGTTTTGTGAAATTCTAAAACGGATAGTTCTGGTCCTTGATTATGATTGCTTGAATCGTGCTGGATGCCGTCGTATATTCCCCAATATAGCACGACTGAGGCCGCATTTCATTCTGTATTGCTACGGCATTCAAAAGTTATGTTGGCTGTGTTTGTGCGTTGCTTGGCAACCATTCAGCTGAAGGAAATATATTTCCTGGCAGAGAAATTGATGTTTAGGAATAAATTGCTACATGTCTTGTCGCTGTGGCTTTGTCTAATGAAACCAAGCTAAGTATGTGTAGTAACCGTTTTAGAAAAGCAATAAGCCACTTGAGTATACTTGAGTTCAGTACAGTGAAAATAGCACAGTTGAGGGGGTTTAACACTCAACTTCACCCTGCTCACCTCGTACCTAACAACACCCCTGAGCTGTGCTATAGTCATGGTATAAAGCGGTCTCTTGGGGTTTACTGTGCGTGTTACTGCCTATGCTCTATGTCAGAGGAGGCCAAACTATGGTTCGGTGGCCAGTCTTATATTATATGTGCAGTCAACAATATTATTAAGTGCTGTAACCATATTGAATGTTTTTATTGAATGTTTAAGATCATATAGAGGTTGTCTGATCTGAAATGCTGTCCCCCTTTTACTTAAAACTGGTGAAAACTGGTACTCTTAATTCTGCATCGACCCTTGGCAGCTCCAATTTTTTCAGCACCCCTGTTCAGTGCTATGCCTATGTATATTCCTACTCCTGTGCTCTATGCTAGGCCTTTGTTCAATGCTACTCCCATGCCTGTGTCTAATGTTCTGATGTTCCTGACACCAGTTTTGAAAGTTGAAGTTGAAAGTGAATATGTCTTTGCAAAGAAGTTGCTACACAACAACCATTATTTTTCACATTGTCTGAAAGCCACTTTTGTTCTTAAAACCACTGCTGCCTTTTAAAAAAATGTAAAGATAGAAATGCATGCCTTCCTCTGACCTCTGCAAAGTGCCAGGCAGGATTTAAGGCTTTTATGCAAATGGCATCAAATAAAATGCATCAAAAGGACGACGTGTGGCGCAGTGGTGGTGTGTCGTGGTAAAGCGTTAATGGTGACACGGTGGGTTTTATGGCGGTCATCAGTGAGCAGCTCTCTGAAGTCAGACTTCCCCTGCAGGCTCTTGTCTCTCCCCTTTGAAAGGCTCGTTGGATTTGATGAGGCTCTCCGTCAGGGGGCAATCACCCCAAACACACACACACACACACACATACACACACACACACACACACACACACACACACACATACCATACACCACGCACATGCATACTATACAGAGACAGACACATGCATACACACATACAAAACACACACACACACCACACACATATACCACACACACGCATACACATGCACACAACACACACACACACCATACATACACACACACACACACTAGCCCCTTCCGTATTCAGCTCCCCTCCAGCTCTTCAGATAGCCAATTACTCTAATAAGGCTGCTATACACTGACTCGCTCGCACTGCCTAAATTCACCTCTTATTTTCTTCTCAGAGGGGCCTTTCTACAGAGGCTTTTTGTCCAGAAATAAGCTTGTTTTAAACTTAAAAAAAAAAAAAAACCTCTCTGATGTGTAGGTCTTTATTTCACCTCGCTTCTGTCGTGATGAGACTGATATTCTGAAATGCCACCATACAAGGATTTGTTATGAAATGCATTTAAAGGTATGTTGTGTATTTCCATTATTGAGTTAGCAGGAGTCGCACTTTGCTGCTTAGTCAGTCATGGACATATCACCTTAGATGCAGATTGGCTTGACTTTGCTTACCACCATTGCCATGTGGGAGGTGTGATAAGGAGTGTGTGTGTGTGTGAGAAAGGGAGAGAGTGAGTGTGTGTGTGTGTGTGTGTGTGTGTGTATGTGTATGTGCATGTGAGAGAGTGAGAGTGTGTGTGTATGTGTTTGTGTATGTGTGTGTGCATGTGAGAGAGTGAGTGTGTGTGTGTGTGTGTGTGTGTGTGTGTGCGTGTGCCTTTCTACCAGTGCCAGCATGTGGAACCATGCCTCTCTCTCTTTTACAGTCTTTTGGAAGCCGGCCGCTACAGGGAGCCCCAAACAGCTCTCTAATGGCCGTCATCTGGATTACTTCTCAGCGGGAGAGAGGGAGAGAACGAGAGAGAGAGAGGACAAGAGACAGAAGGAAAGAAATAAAAGTAGAAGAGTGTGGGAGTAGAAAGAGCAAGAAAGGACTGAAAAAGAGCATAAGAGAGAGGGAGGGGGTGAGGAAAAGAAAATAAAATGTGCAAGAAAAAAAAACAGCAACTGAAAATGAGAGGGGCAAAGACGTGTGAGCTAGAGCAAGAAAGCTGGAGAGAATAACACAGGGGGAGGCACATGGAGGAAAAAGAAGGAGGGGAGATGGAAATAAACAGTGTGTGTAAGAGAGAAAGAAAGAGAGAAAGAGAGAGAGAGAGAGAAAGAAGACTTAAAAAAAAGAAGCGAGCCTACAGGCGATTGCAAGCTGTTTCACATTGGCGGGATGTCACAGCGCCTGGCTGCACACAGGCTCCATCAGTGCGGCAGCAGCAGCAGCAGACCGTCAATTACCATCCGAGTGCCAGAGCCTCGCCTCCCCTCTCCATGATCCACTCTCACGCGGCTCGGCGCGGCGCCTCACCGCTCCCTCAACCGCTCCCTCACGTGGACGGACCTGCCGGGGCAGCGGCGCTAGGCTGTTATTATTCTAACCCCCGCCATGGTGTGGAGCGCTTGTTTTATAATTCTTAATTCATAATTCTTGTGTGGTGGTAGGAGAATGTGTGTGTGTGTGTGTGTGTGTGTGTGAGTTAAGAGGTGCCAGTGACCATATGACCAGGCTGCTGATTGCTGGTTCTGTTAAAAATTGTGTCTGGTGTTTGCGTTGTTCAGGATTGCCCCCCCCCATCCCCCATCCCACCCCTCCAAAAAAAAAGCACGACCATCATAATTAGGAGAGAAAGAGAGTGTTTAAAATGATCTCTTATCGGTGTGTGCAGGCAATTGCATTCCGTTCCATTTCTGTAAATCTACGGAAAGAACTGCTGTCTCTGTGAAGTTCTCCCTCGTCTTTGGCTCCTCACAGCTAAGCTCATTACAACTGGGCTGGTGGAGACACATGCCACCATAGAGGCCAAACAAGTATTGGATCGCTGTGTAAGTCTTTTTTACATGGCTCAACATCCTGAGACCTGCTAGAACTTTGGAATGTCGACACAAACAGGATGTAAAACAGGGCCGTGACATTTCACATAGTCTCAGTCATTCAGCATTGAAATGCACATTAATGTGTGCTATGCTAGTGATCAAATGTGTTTAACATGTTCATATAGCTACCTGTCCCATTGAGAATGTGAAAGCAAATGCTCTTTTCTTGCATGGGCAGGATTACTTCAGTGCCATCAGCATGCATTAGCACCCCCTCATTTAGCCCGGGCCTTGGCTCAAAATCAATGCAAATACAAGCAGGATTGAAGTCACCCCGAGTCCTTGAAAGCATGTCAGAGTCCATAATAAAGATGGGTGCTTTTTCAGCCAGTCCGTCCACCTCTTTCCTTTTTGCCCTTCCCAATATTTTCTTTTTCACACACACACACACACACACACACACACACACACACACAAGCACACACACACACAAACACAGACACACACACACACACACACACACACACACACACACACACACAAATACACAATCTATCCCCCTCAAGCTGATATGAAAAGCCATTTAAATTGCATCCATTCATTTTTATTTGACCTGCCACTGCGAACTGGCCGTGTCATACATGGTTACTAGATCTGGGGATGGCTGGCTTCACTGGCTGTTAACCAATTGCAGGCGAGGCAAATGCAAAATGACTGTTCCCAAAACCAGTGATTTCCCCATGGTCCATCCTGATCTGGTGTTCTTGGTATTGTACTACCTGAGGTCCCACACAGCTAAACTGTGAATTTACATGGCAACTGGCTGAAGTAACTATGGAAATTCCTCTGTCTGGGTTTAGCTAATCTTGCTAGCAGCAAGCATAATGAGCCGCTGTTATCAGGATCCAATCTACTGTCAGGATTTTTATCTAGTGTAAAAGAGTGGATGGGAGGACTTTTCACAGAAAATGTTAGATATTTGGTATGTGTGGTATGTGTATGTGTGTGTGTGTGTGTTCAAGGATGAGGGGGGTTGACACAGATGATACTTTCCCTGACCCCCACAGATGATACTTTTACTTAACCCGACTGTACACACTGACATCATAGCCCAGCGTGGTGCCTCTCCGCAATACACTGTCCCCACTCTGCCTCCGTCTCTCTGCCTGTCAATCTCCGGCCACCCCAGACCCCCTGCAGTTCTCACCAGACAGCCTCGACAAGCTACATCTAGAGGTGCTTCATGGCGCTGCAAACATATCCTGTATAAACAGAGGCATTGGCACACTTGCCGTTACACACACCTCAGTGATAACCCATTCAGGCATTTATGTGGAATAGATTTCCCTTTGCAACTGTAGTTGATTCCTCTGACCTGGTAAGGCTTTCATTCAGTGTCAAAGATCAGAGGAAATTTTGATCTATTCATTCAGAAAAGCATTTATGAAGCCTGATACAGATGGCTTAATTTCCTTCTAGATTAATAAAGTGTCTGTCTATCTATCTATCTATCTATCTATCTATCTATCTATCTATCTATCTATCTATCTATCTATCTATCTCTCTACCCCCCCCACACACGCACACACACACACACACACACACACACACACACATTACCCCATGATTGTACAGCTGAGTCAGCTGAACTTATCTGCCACGAACATGCCCACACACACACACACACACACACACACACATAGAGTGTGTGCACCTATAGCGGTTCATGACTTTTGCATGATCCAGGCGCTTTGTCAGTCGAGCATGCGAGAGATTTAGGCGGAGCCACATAGTGAAAAAAGCCTCTTTATTAACCCTCCTTTCTTTTCCGTGGTTAAAAATGCATTATTAATTATACGGTAGGCTCCAAACAAAGGCTTTCATGTTCCAGCTCTTTCCCATTCACGGCGGCACGCCCGGGAATGCCTTTGAGGTATAGCTCACATGCCAGAGACACATATTTCATGGCTATAAATAGCTCCTTCTACTCTACATTTTTCTTGGGGGGGAGGGGGGTTGGAGTAAGGGGAAGAATGGGGGTGCCTGTGCCTTTGTGTGTGTGTGTTGGGATACTCTGGGTTCTGATGTAAAATGCATAAACAGAGTTGGGGAGGGTGGTTGCGTGGAGAGGAGTGGCGAAGGCTCCCAAGAGGTGTAGTAGATGCCGCTCATCCAAAATGACTCATTCATGTCAGCCAGTAGGGAACGCAGAACTCGCCTGAGCCACGGTGCTCCAGTTTTTATCTGTAACAAAACCTCCCGTAGTCTAATCACTCTAAATGTGTGTGTGTGTGTGTGTGTGTGTGTGTGTGTGTGTGTGTGTGTGTGTGCTTGCGTGTGTGCGTGTGCGAGTGTGTCTGTGTCTGTGTGTGGTGTAGTTTAGTGTGATATAGTGTAGGGGTGTGGTGAGACTTTACATTGTTGTATGCTCTAGTCTAGACCCGATCTTCTCCATGTTTCAACAAAAGATTCACCACAATAAATCATTTCTCGTTGCATAAAGTGTTGGATGAAGAGGGTCCCAGAAACAGTGACTTTATTACTGTCTTAATTTTGAAATCAAGTCTGTAAAAAGAGTGAGACACTCTCTCAAAATCCCTCAGGAAAATAATTGATATCTTTGCCCGCACTAGAAGTCAAGGACCCGGTTGCCATAGATACAGAGTGTTGACTCAGTGACTCTGCTGAGCACCCTTCACACCAGGAGCCCTGTCGGCGGTGCAGGGCGCAGTCTGCCACTGTGCTCGCCACTGAAAGCATACGGATGGAAGGTGTCTGGCAGACACCAACATGCCCCCGCCCCCCACCTCCACCCCCACCCTCTCCTCCATCTATCTCTGAACATTTTCTTCCAACCTCCCTCTAGCCCTGTGTCCTGTTCAGAGCCCTTAACTGTGCAAATACGTCACACACAGACCTGAAGGGATGGAGGGGTAGGAGGCTGTCGCAGGGTTTACTGTCTAACTAAATGATTCTCTTGATGTGATGGGACTGGCTCCTGTGTGTCTCTCTGACTGGAGGGGCTTATCCGATAAGTGTGTCACATAATGACATCATTCCCTGGCGTCATCTGAAGCACGACTCTGTTCTGATGGAGGCCCCTCAGGAAAGCTCTCAGTAGACTGTCCAAGCACTTTCTCATTTCTCCCACCCTCCCTCAACCCCCCACCCCAGTCTCAGAATATGATTTGGGCTGAGGTAGGAATTTCAATTTGGGGGACCAGGGGGGGAGGTGAAATTTAAATAGGGCCCTGTCTCGTTATCGCGAGGATGAACTGATTTTACACCTCACAGATAGCTTTCGCGGGTAAATTGATACCAAAATAGGCCTCCCTTTTTTTTCGGGGAGTCTTTTTAATCTGTGTGATCTGACAAATAATTTACTGATGTCTCCTAGCTTCTGCTCCCTTTAGCGCTGTTGAAATGCGTTAGACTGTCGTGGCTAATGCCTTGCAAAAAAGCCACTGAATGACCAAAAGTTCTCAGCAGGTGTCAGGGCATGTGTACAGTGAAAGGCGGTAGACCTAGCTCTGATGGAGCATCAGTGGGCAGCCCTTGAGCGCAAATGAGTTTCGTTTCCCAATATAGCAAATGGAACACAGCAGCCATACAGTGGCGTGCACATTATTATATTTCACTGCACACTGACAGATTTATGTGCAGGGGGCTAAATGATGCGAAACGTTTTCATGCGATTTCACCCGTGAAATACCCACAAATGTCTCTGTTTTTCATTGTTGTGTGTGTGTGTGTGTGTGTGTGCGTGTGTGTGTATGAGCCTGCACATGCATGTGTGTGTGTGTGTGTGTAATTTGTGCCTGTATGCATGTGTGTGGGTGTTTTCTGGTGAGTATATGTTCCAGTAAGTTGCTTGTGTGCTTGTGTGTGTGACTGTATGTCCTTGTGTGTGTGTGTATGTGTGTGTGCGTGTGTGTGCGCACATGTGTGTGTACTCTACTCCCTGCTCTGACAAGCAGTGACCCTTGAATTGGCCTCTCAGCATTTTCTCCTGTGATGTGTGATTAGTGGTGTTAGGGCGTGCCGTGACCAGCAAATGGCTGGCAGTAACGTGGGCGCATTGTGCAGGAGCGGGGAACTGGACACCCAGCCACATCCCAGTGCTGCACCCTGGGTCACCCTGCCTCCTTAACCCCCCCATCACAAGGCCAACCATGCTGCAGATGGTACCCCAGACCACAGCTCGCAGGCTGCCTGTCAGCTCTGTGTAATGCATACAGACCTTAGCTCTGGATATTTAATGTGGTCACCTCAGATGTGATCTGTGTATGGCGAGGAACAGTATTCCCAGCCTCATAAAGGTATGTTTGGCTCACACCTATGCTTGCTGCAGCAATTCTATACAGCAATAGAGAGATTATGTGTGTGTGTGTGTATGTGTGTGTGAGTGTGTTTGCGTAACATTACAGTTTGTCTCGCAGTTCGCTTTCGTATTTATTTATTTTTTTATAAACCTCTTGCACTGTTAAAGCGTCGATCACCCCTGCTGGAGTATGCATACAGGATGCGTGTCGAAAGAGCAACTGTGTGTGCACAGGGCTGGTTGTGAATGGAGCGTGCAGAGGCTCGCCTGCCTGCCTGCCTCCCACTCGCGCTGCCGTGGCCCACTCACTGTGTCTATTGATGGAACCTCTGTACTTCCTCTTCATGTGGCTGGGAGGCTTCGCTTGCTGCTTCTTCTTCCAGTCTTTTCCACTCTCCTCTGTCTTCCTCTCCTCTCTTCTCCTCCCCTACTCTCTCCCTTCTTCTCTCCTTATCTCCTCTCCTCTCCTCTGCTCCTCTATTTGCTGCTGCTGCTTGGTGTTTGGGTGGATGTGGCTCTCACAGAGAAGAATAGGGGTTATGTAATCACCTCCCACAATGCTAATTTGCGGGGAGCACCTACTACACTGCCATACAGAGTCTTCCGGAAAAAAGCCGAGCATGCAGCCAAAAAATAAATTTAAAAAAAAAAAAAAAATCAGTATCTACAGTGTCGCAGATGGGAGTTGGATGCCTATTTATATGCACTGTAAAGGCTACACTGTAACAGTTCTTTTGTCACATACACTTTAACACCTTTGCTCGCAGTATTTTGAGGAATTTATGCCAGACTGACTGTTCAAACTTGACAGGTACTTATGGGACCATTTGAGATGCCATTCCGGGGGCCTTTCAACGTGTCACCCGAAGTAGATAATTCGCCGATCTCATTTTCTGAGATATGTCTGTGAAATCGGCCCTTTTCCCTCCCTTTAACGCCCAAGACACTCCTTTTTTGCTGTCCCAAATAGGACAAGCTCTTGTTAAATGGCGCGTGTGCGTGCCTGTCATGGCACTGTTCATTTCCTCCGCGTCCCTCCAGCAGACGATCTGGCAGTGCAGCCCGTGGTGTGATCTCACACAGGCCCTTAGCTGCTGAAGAGGGCGGAGTGCACTGGCCTAACGGAAGGATAATGAGCTTTTCCGCCACCCATCTTGAGCTCGAAACTACGACACTGGGATTCCATACGATATACACTGGGCGACATCAATTATGGATCTACCTCTCATTGTTCAAATCTAACTGCCATAAAATATGACAAGGTAGAGATAATTGGGTATTAAATTGTATTAAATTGACCGTAGAGTGAGACAGATTTGTGGCATGTTTCATATATTCAGTGTTAATTCAGCCAAAACAACATTAATCTACTGCAGGAAGCCTCCCACACCATTTGTTTTTCAGTTGTCTGAACGATTCCTGTAAAATTGCCCAATGCTGCATATGTTTTTCAAAGGTTTCGACTCGATTAGCATCTTTGACCCATTTAGCATCTTTGTCATATTCTCTGGAAAGTGCTTTTTCCCCTTGATCACTATTTCACTACAGTAGTAACTAACTAGCACCAACTGTCCTTTTACTACATAATCCACTTGTTCCATTGCCCAATAGAAAATGACTTGAGAAAAGTAAACACTTTCCTATCACAACACCAATGTTTATTTAGTCATTTACAATAAGACATCTGATTATGATGTAGGCTAGATAAAAGTGATGCTAACCCCTCTCCCTCTCTCTCTCTCTCTCTCTCTGTCTGTGAGTGTGTGTGTGTGTGTGTGTGTGATGACGAGCGTTATCTCAGCGGAGAGGGCAAAAAGAACACTTGCAGATATGTGGCAGCTGCTCTCCCATGAGCCTTTGGTGTTAGAAATGCAAATCAGGGTGGAAATGACATCACAGGGACTTTAATCAACTTCAGCAAAAGGAGCAGCAGATGTTGTGATGTTCTCTGAGTCAGCTCTGGCCATTTAAATATATGCAATGATGCCCGAGATACACACCGGCTCTATAAAGACCTCTTTACAGGCTTGAAGAGATCTATTGCAAGGCTTCATTCATGCCTTTGTGATGCATTTAAAGTCTTCCTATAAAAATACTGTGGCCTTAGGAGATGTTCCCACAAAATGCTTAAAGTTTCCTTGCAGACAGTGCAGAGCTTCTAACTTAAGTGTCTTGCATTAATAATGTGTATACTGTAGAATACACTCTAAACAGCCTACAGTAAACAATATGTTTAATTTTATAAATACTTTGGGAAATAGAGACTACCAGAAGGATCATTTTTATTTAGCATTCATGAATAGGTTGTTCATCAATGGAATATAGATTGTACCTCAGTTCAGTTTTTCAAATGATAATGTTGTTGTAGAGCCATGCTGAGAAGTTTATGGCAAGGCAAGGTTTCTGTTCATTCCAGAGTGAAAGACCCCATGTCATTTTGAACAATTGTGGAAAATAGCACCTTAAAAGTAAGCCAGGTTTTGGTACTGGAGGCTACCAATTCTGATAGCATTTCCCAGCTAAGGCTATAGGTGTGACAGTGCATTGCAGTCACAGTAATGGACCAAAGCACACAGTCACAGCTTACCTATGCCGCTCCTAGGTAAATAAATGAAATAAAAGCACAGTCACTCGTGCAGTCAGAAGACACGCCAATGGGAGTGTGATGTGGCAGTGGAGGTCAAAGCCAGTAAATCAGCCGTTTATCACCCTTCCGCTCCTTTTCTTTCCACCTCTTACTCCACTCCTCCGTCACTCTCTCTCTCTCTCCTTCCTCTCCTCCAGGAAGTGATGTGTGCAGTTGCTTCGGCTGTGATTTGAGAGGGGGATAAAAACAAGCACGGAAGGTGATTTCTCGGTTTTGCTTTTTACGGGTTTCACTGTCGAGCGTCAGAGGAGAGCAATGAACCATCCGCAGGGCCACGCTGGGCAGTAAATAAGACGGCAATGCAGCCCTTTCTCATTATGTTTTATATTGCTTTATTATTTATCTATATTTACAGCTCATCCAAAAGAGCCTGTATAGGGTGAACGCCACTGGGCCTGAATGTCACTCCAAATCCATATTGGGACACAGGCATGCTAAATTTTGCAAATGGTTGGAGAGATTAAGGCATTTTTAAAAGGATGCACCACCTTAGCGCAATGCCTCCCCTACTTGCTCGGTCGTGCACCGTCATGGCTATGATTCATATTTATCACCTGTGACAAGCAGACTTCTGACATTTACGAGTTGCGTATTTCATTTTTACAACATTATTCCTCTTTTGTTAGCATATTAGCAAGGGATCATTCTGTCCTTTTGTCAACCACCCATGTAGGTGGTGTTCCTCATTTTTGCTAGGATGGTTTAGCTGATATGATGTTAAATTTATGTCCTCTGACAGTCGTAAATATATCTATATGATTATAGGAAGAATAACGTCTTGGAGCTGTAATGGCTTTTTTTTCGTTTGTGACAATCAGAAATCAATTTAAAGAACTCTGCAACATGTCGATGTGTGTGGGCTAGCATGATGATGTGTGGCGCTAGTTAACCATCTGTTTCCAGGCAACCTTAAGTGGATGGCTCAGTGTGGTGATATGACAACCTCTGTGGCTGCCTCAGGAGGCTCTCCTACTGCTTCTCCTGGGAGAGGCTCAATCATGGCAACTGTAGCACTGCTGTTGTGGCAACTGGTTATTCTCGAAGAAAGCTAATATTTGGCACCAAGTCTGACCATGTCAGCCTGCCATTCAATTTCTCTTTCTCTCTCTCCTTCTTTCTCTCTCTCTTTCAACTCCCTCACTTTGTCTTTTTTATCACTGTGTCTGTGGTCTACTGCCCTCCCATACACTGATCTATGGTCAGTCATTTCCCCACATGCCCACTGACTTGCTTTGCTCATTCACTTCAGTGTAAGTTTGTGGAATCCAGACCAAAAATACATCACCGTCAATTTACTTTGCCACTATCATCACTATGCATAGACTGGTGAAAAGTTCAAAAGAACCAATAAAAATGAGAGAGGAACTTTATGAATAAGAAATAGGACTGAAGACAGGGGCTCTAAAACGACATTATAGGTGCAGAGGGACCAAAGAGAGAGACTGACAATAAAGAAAATCTAAATGAAAGGAAAGATGAATAGACTTCTTGGGAGATGTTTTTTTTCACTCCAAAGACCTGGATAAGGGCAGACATTTTCCTTTTTTTTCTTTTCTCTTTACTTTTATGGAGACTGTCAGCGGCCCAAAGCACGGGCCACCTCTCCCTGCTCAGCCCCCCGTCTATTTAAAGGAGACTATAGATTGCTCTGTCACTTTAGACCATGTGTCCACCACACTGCACTCTCAGCTAGTCCTGCTGATGTCGAAGTCGACATGGAATAATGTGTGATGGGAGAGGAGGTGGCAAGTGTCGCTTCATGTGAAAGTCCTGCCTCTTCCCCATCTGTACATTAGCACTGTATCCCCCGTCACAGCAGCAGGCTTCAGGCACTCTTCTCAGGCACATGGCTGGTGGATGGAGAATGCTTAGCCATGCTACTTATATAGTGTTTTGAAATGAGAGGTGAGAGGTGGAAAAGTGGGTGCAGGCTCTGTGCTTGTGTGCTCTGTCAGGGGCGTCGTTTTGAGTTATATTTGGTCAACGCTGCACCCTGGTTTCTCTTGTTTATTACAACCGAAACAGTACCCTCTGAAAGGGTACAGGCTGAGATCACTGAGATCATAACAGAGACAGACACATCCCACATTGGTCAGCATTATTTTTCACGGCGAATAATAATAATTAAAAAACCCTAGATGTTTAGAATATTGCAAAAAATGAAATACAAACATGCCATCATTTTTTTTGTTAATGTTTGGAAGCACAGAGGGAAACAGTCTCTCAGTTAGGACATTTACTTTGTATCTGTGCCGCTATTGTAGCCCAAGGGGGCCGCTAACGAGGTTACACAAGCTGGCATGATCTCCCGTAATGAAATTTGCAGCGTATCTCCCTCTCCCAGGTGTACCTGTCGCAGTTTCGTCGAAAAGAGGCTCCGCCAGGCAAATTGACTCGGCGAGCACCGTACGACATCCCGTCCCGCGAGAGACGTCTAGCTGTTAATGACTTTGTTGCGGCTCTGCTGTATCTTGTAGGCTTAGGGGAGAAGTTTGGCACCAGACGCATCTGCGTGGTTTAGTTTTTCACCAAGATGTCCGACACAGAAGGTGCGTCTGTGAATGCAGCGTCAAAGTTGTGTTGACTGTGGATGAGTGAGCGTCAGTGCTCAACAAGGTTATCAACAGTGTTTCATGAAGTGCTGTTAGCGGAGGAGGTGACGGTGGTGATGGTAAATTTTCCTTTGTATTATTCATTTGCGGTGTTCGTTGGAAGAGGTCAGTAGCAGTCTTTTCATTTCACTGCCACTAAAACAGCCTGTAAAGAACTGGGCCCTCCACTTACTCTAATTAGATTGCACAGTGAGATGTGCTTTCCTCCCCCCTGCTCTACCCTTGCAGCCATTGCCTCACCCTCATCTGAAGTGTGTGTGTGTGTGTGTGTGTGTGTGTGTGTGTGTGTGTGTGTGTGATCATTCATGTTTGTGTTTGTGTTTTTGTTTTTCTGCTGTTTTTTTTCTATTATTCTGAATCACAACAAGAAGTATAATGATGTGTAGTCATTTAGCTTCTGTCACTGACAACACAAGCCAAATTTCTTTTCTTTTTTTTCACATCTCTCTCTATTAAGCTTCCATCAGACAAAGCCAGTGATATAAGCGAGATAGCATCAAAGCAAATGATTTAACACACTGACTCCCTTCAAGTCAGTTGAGTCTGCTGTATGAGGTGCTTTTAGAGAGAACACTATGATCTGACCCAAGTGTGTATCAGTCCCATCTTCAAAGTCATTACCATCCCACAAAAAAACTCCTGTACAAGGCAGGTGGGAGGGGGGAATCAGATCATGGGCTAAGCCGGGATTTTCAATTAGTCTCTTGAGAAGACATGTGGGAATGGAGAATGGTGCTTGCACTGCACAGTGCTAACCTCATCTCCAAACAAAGAACCAGAGCCTCAATGTGGACCTTCCACAGGACAGCAATTGATGTGCAGTGTCAGCCTTTTGTCATGCACATACACACATACATACACACACACACACACACACACACACACATACACATTCATATTCATACACACACACATATACACATATAACATACATACACACACACATATATACAACATATATATATACATACACACACACACATAAACACACACATACACACATGCTCATATATACACATTCTTATACACATACACATGCATCGTTTTAGAGAACCTTCATGGGTGTGGCAGACATTCACTGCTAAGATATTTTTCTCTGAATCTATGGAAGATTTGACGCCCAGCTCTCTGCAGCGGAGAAGCTGCAGA
The DNA here is from genome assembly GCA_015244755.2 of Tenualosa ilisha. Taxonomy (NCBI): domain Eukaryota; kingdom Metazoa; phylum Chordata; class Actinopteri; order Clupeiformes; family Clupeidae; genus Tenualosa; species Tenualosa ilisha. The sequence continues at coordinate 631,436 of PYXC01000362.1, read as the reverse complement.
GTTTGAATGTTGGTCACCATGACAACCACACGTCTTATTTTCAGCTCCGTTGAGATACTTGGCCCGCGAGCGCATCCTTGAACATTACATAAGGGAATTACTCACACAAGGGGTTTCCTGTGGAAAAAGGCTTTGGACAACTCCGCGACAGAGAAAAGATGTGAGAGATGTTTGCACGCGACTCAACTTTGTTGTGCCAAAAGTTTGGAGAGTCTTTCACATCAGCTGTAGCCAGCATCTGCCACGACAAAACACTTTATTGCCCACAAAATCGTATAATAGATAGTGGATATGGATGTCATTTGGGATGGCCTTGAAGCATGTCACTGTGCAGTTCCACTTTAGTAGCCTAATCCTTTTTCTATAAATAACAAGAAAGCTACACCGGGAATGTTACCGATGCGTTAAGACGTGTCTGCCGTAACAGTTAGCTTCCACTATAATCAATGGATCTAGCTAAACCAGACGCGATAGCGCAGCGAACATTCCAAAAGAATAGACCAGTCTTCTACATGTATTTTGACGCGGCTTGACCTAACACTTCCGCAACGCATCCAGTGTAGCCCTAGGGTAAGACACTTGTCTCTTAATAAGCATCATCCAGGCCTGTTCCCATGCATACGACTACAGAGCAATTTGAAGCTGGAGTCTCCTGATGGTGCTTTTGCTGCAGAGAGCTGAGCAAAGCACTGATAACACACCTCGTCATCACGCTACTAATTCCCCTCTTTATGATAAGCATTTTGTGCATTCAGCCACTCTGCTTATCAGCCATTTATTATCTGTCACAGCAGGTACATGGGGAAAAATTAGACCGCCCTTGGTTGCGTCTGAGAGTTCTTATAAAAATAAATAGATAAAGGAAAGAGGAGGTAACAACAAGGATGTTATGGCAATTTTCTGTCAGTGTCAGACAGAGTTTTGGGATATGGTGTTAAGTTTGATAGTTTTGAATGTTAGGGCCTCACAGAGATGCCAGGAAAGCAGGAAAACTTCCCCCTTCTGCCATTCTGGTGATGGAGTAAGGGAGTCAACGTGCCAATCTGTTCAACATGTTTTACATCTCTGAGTACTTTCATTTGTATGACTAATGAAGGAAAGCACGCTTGTTTCTAGTTACTTGCAAAAATATGCATGACTGTAAGGGTCTACAGTTTGCACCAGCTAACTTTGGTGGTGTCCATTTATGTGTGTGTGTGTGTCAAAGTACAAGGTAGCTATCAACCTAACGCTTTTTTGACCTTGATCTCTGTGTGGTGAATGAGTGTAAATGTGCTTCACCCCAACCACCATTGACCACATATACATATTACATAGTAATCTGTTCTACTCCATTCCATGCTATTCTATATTCTATATATCATATAGGCTTTTGCAGTTCATATTGGGGCCTCCACTGGCCTCAGCATTACATTGGCCACAATGTAGATACAATTATACTATTTTGAAGTAGCCTATACATAAAAATTCACTAAACTGTTCACTAAACTCATTAGCTTTAAAACAAGCACAGTAAATATAGTGTTATACATATTTCTACCACATCACAATATGATGTTGTAGTTACAGAGCACACTTTACATTTTTTTTTTTTTCATTCGTGCTGCAATAAGCTTTCATTATAATGACAAAATTATCTGATGATGAAAGAGACAGAGGTCGTCTGCTCACACACTCTCTCTCTCCCTGTCCCTCACTACCCCTCTCTCAATGTCATCACTCGCACTGCTTCTGTCACTTGTTCTGACTGTTTCTCTTACTCGCAAATGAAATTTTCAAAATTGCGTGAGTAACGGGAGATGTTTTATCACTTGCGGGCATCTGGAAGCAACCATCTTAATACTGGAGCCTCCCAGAGCTTCTGTCTGTGTCTCTAAAAGATGTTATGAAACTGTTTACACACAGACCAAAGTCAAGTATCACCAGCATACAAGGTCTGGTATAATATCCTGAAAACTGATTACTCTGTTTGATGAAAGTGCCCGTGCCACCAGTTGTTATTTGATCACCCGGGAAAACATTCACTTTTTCCATCTGACAATACAAGCTAGTGGCGAATTACCTCGGCCCAGATAACAAAAGGCTCCCCTCTGCACTGCAGTTTACGATTGCCTGTGTCCGCTGGCTTGCGGCGTGCCAAAGACGGCGCCATTTCATTGCTGCCAGCACCTGCCCTCGCCCCCCTGCCGAGCAGGAGATGGAGGGGTGTTGGGCATAGTGGGGTGGTGGTAGGATGGGGGAGAGTGAAGAGAAGCTGGGGGTTGATTGCACCATCTCACGCTGTTATCGCGCAGCGGGCATACGCACATCTGTCTTCATCCAGTCGGCGAGCGAGAGGCGGCAGGCCAGATCTGTGAATAGACATGGCAGGCCAGCGCAACAGGGGAAAAAAAAAGCTGAGGGCTACGAAGGGAGCCGAGCAGCCACTACACCCGCAATGCTCCCATGATTCTTAAGAGGCATTTATACATCGGCCAAGAGCAGGGGAGGAAAAAAAAAGGAAAAGATAAAAAGAAAAAAAAGTGATAGCATAGCATGGTGAATCAGCTGAATGAGCTCCGCTCTCTACCTACCCTATATGTTGTTTAAAAAGCGGTGCTCAGCATCCCTGATGCATTGTTTGGGTGTGAGCGGAAAGAGAGGGGATTATCTTGAGATCGTAAACACCTAGTATTTTTCCCTACTTCACACTTTACCTCACACATGCGGATTGTTGTAATATCAGTCATCAAAGTCAACAAACAGTTGTTCTTAGAAAAAGAAAAACACCAATTTGATATGTGTCAACTATGGTGGAAATTGACAAATTATCAAAGCATTCAGAATGGTTTATAGGTCTTGAGTAAGGGGCAACTGTGATGCAATGGCCCTTGTACTGTAGAAGAATATTTATTGCAAGGACTGCTCTGCTACAGAGAATGAGAAAAAATACATTTCTTTGCATGCTTTAATAATTGCAGGTTAATACCCAGAACCACGGACATTTAATTGCAATAGCTGACCAAACCCTGGAGAAAGAGTTCACATGAGACACTGGCAGCCCAGCATTACAATGAAAGCTCATTATAATTCAGACACCCCGCTGCTAGAGACAAGGCCTACCATCAGTGGTTTTGCTGACTAAGGTCTTTGTCGGATGAGGGAAGTAGTGTTTCTCTTCTCACAAACCCATTTCTTTTGTTAGGCACCTTGCTGCCGTTGATGTGATTTGTACTGTAAGGTTGGTCAGCAGCCATCACAATGCAGAGAGGTGATCTGGCCAAGATCTGTCAGAGATTGAGATTGTCTGTCAGAGTCTCTAAGTCTGTTGTGATGATCTGAAACACCCAGAGTGGCAGAAGTGGGTGCACCTCTGCATGTGAACCTGTCCCCCCCTGAAATCTAATTGCTGAGACCATTGTCAGTCCCCCAGGGGTTAAGGATGCAATCTCCCCGCTTTGATTTTCTAATGAAAGAGCCAAATTCAGGGAGAGTGCCTTTAACCTTTTGAGAGATGGATAATCAAGCAGCTTTATCGATTGCTTTGTTTACGCACAGTGAAGACTTGGTGTCCCAGCTCTTGGGGACAACTGGTGTTGTTTAGCCAAATAGAAATGTCATAGTCCTACCTGACTTCAAAGGCTTGGTCAAAAGAACCTAGCAATAAGTGTGAATGATGAGCCTCATAGTATTTAAAAACTTGCATGAATCAAGCTCTTGATAAACATTTTGTTGTTGGTATAGGCCTACCACATAGACAGAGCAACAGCTTTTGTGTTTGAAAACCACTGCTCGACCTGCCAAATCTACAGACAATTTACTCCAGCACTGAGATTTGTTTTTGGCTGAAGTATCTTTTAATTTGTTTTTAAGTGGTCCAAGTTAAAGGAAGGTATTTTGCCCTGTCACACACCCTCTTTGAGGATGCATTGCTATTCCAGTAGTAATGCAACAAAATGAGTGGAATGCTCTTTATTTAATGGTGTAATTTGGCATAGGGATAAGTGCAGGGTTAGATATAAACTTCAGTCAGTAATTGATGGTAGTCAGAGTTGTGGGATCAGTGAGTGATAAGGACCTACTTGGTACTGGACTGACCTGGTTGGTCAGGACGTTCTGTGAGCTAATTTAAACTATTTGCAGAACAGATTGGAATTTTATTCTCAAAATGTGAAGTCCTAAGTCCTCCTATCACCTATAGCCTAGATGAAGAAAAAAGTGAAAATGGAACATGAACCATGAAATTCTTACCAAGGTCATGTCAGCTGAACTTGACTGGCATGATGTTTTATAATTTAGAGTGTGCCATTGCAGTCAGAGTTTGATTCCACTTTTCTGTTTGGCTGGGGGTTACTGTTTTGATATAAGGGATGACATACTGCAGTAGTAACACTCAGATCATTGGGATCGAGCTGAAAGTGCTGATCATGGATGCAGTTTGTCAGGATCTGTGGCCAGGTCCCCCCCTCCACTCCCCGTCTCCACTTATTTACAGCAGTTGACTCTTGTGACATTTGTGATGATGAGCCCACATTGATCCCAGTGCTTTGTCTCACTCTTATGACGAGGGCAGTGTTTATGTGCAAGTCTCTTACAGGTTGGAGAAAGTCCAAATGTTGTGCGGTGATATTCCCTTTTATGCAAACTTAATGATGGCTGGTAAATGCTGCAGATTTGACATACACTAAAGAGAGAGAGGACAGACAGCAAGGGCATTCTGACATTATAAACAAAAGGCTAATATTCTGAACAGCATAAATGAATAACCAAGGGCTGTTAAGGGAAGTTTAAAGTTCCAGAGGCCATTGATTGAATTCACTTAAATCTTCCATGTCTTGCATTTATGGGTGCCGTGACATTAAACATTGCCAGCATTTCCAGAGTTTGCCAGGAACAGGGAACAATTTTAACAACTAGGAGCCCAGGGTTCTCCTGGTGTTTTTCCTGCTTGGCATTCACTCTCCGCTTCGAGCCTGATCTTGTTGGATTGGAGTAGCAGTGAACCCCTACTCACTGTTCCCAGCAGAATAGTTCAGCAGCTACTGTAAATATTCAAGACTAACTTTGGATATCAGGCTCTGAATCCCATGCTGTCCTCTGCAAACACAAAGAAATAAGACAGACTGTGGAGTTGAAGCCGCGGAGTGTTGTATAACCCAAAAGGAAAGTCACAGTAGAGCAAGATTTTTTTTTAAGCAAAGTCCAGTGGTCACTGCACAGAAACTTCAACCAAGGAGGCTATCCTACAGAAACTTCGGTCCTCTCATTTAACGCGTCATCCATCGTAGGGAGTTGTGATAATTGCAGTGCTTCTACTCCAATTTGCAAACATTCTCATTTGTGATTTTGGGCACCAGAGGGAATGATCACAGCTTGCTTCCGTTTTGTTAAAAATTTTTATTTTTAATTTTTTTTTTCAGCTCAGATTTGCATTTTCACCTGTTTTTTTCATTATCAGCCATTACCCAAGGCGGCTAAACATGGCCCATTAATGTGGCTGCGTGTTCACTAAAGCATGCAGGGCCTCAATGATTGAAAGCTTTTGGTTACAAACCACCATATGATGAAAACTGCTGGCTCAGTCTTCACTGTCTTAGAGGAGATGTTAGTAAATGTTGGATGAAATATCGCAATGCTTTGCAGGAGTGTCTCAGAAAGCTGTTCACCTGCGACCCTTGCGTTTTCACCAGATTAAAATGTGCCCCCCCTCTATTGACAAAATATGCCTTGCCCCTCCTCTCCATATTCACAGTTTCCCATAAAAAATAACTTTCATTTAGGAACATGGCTTTTTCACTGCCTATGCAGGCTTCCACTGGAGTTTTTCTTTAAGAGGGATGAGTGGCTTTTTTCATGCTGCTTTTTCTCATCTTTACTGGAACAGTTTGTGGTGGGTGCTGGAACACAGGCCTCGAAGCTGGCAGCTCCCATCAATCTGGCCTGTTTTACTGACTGCAGCCAATGAAGCACAGTCTAAATCCCTATTGTCAGAGGATGGAATCAATCTATGAACATATCTCGGCAGTAATTACATACAACCACGTTTTTTTAACAGCTATCCTCCCACGTCTGAAAGCAAACTTTGATCCTTCTTATGAAAAAGATTGTTAAGGCCTAAACTAATATCTATCTCATCCACACAGCTTGATATTACACAGTGTAAGAGAGCTTATAAAATGTTACTTATCCATCTTACTGTATACTAGATAAGCTTTGACCTCCAGTGTTGTTTTAACTCTCAAATAGAGGATTATATGCGTACATGTAAAAAAAGTAATATTGACGGGGCTTTCCATAGCCCAAAGGTCAATAATATTTTCAGCCATACACCTTATCTGCCCATTTTTACATTGCAAATTATGAAAGAATGCCAGGTTAGACCCACTCACAAGGTTTGATAACTGCTTTGGATTAATCATTTTTACCTTAGTAACCTTTTGATGTGTTTATCAGAGAATAGCACTGTGAGCATGGGGAGAGAACAGTGGTCTGTATGGGGTACAGCTGTCCTCTGATTAAGTTAAACGTGGGCTACCAGTGTGTGTGCCCTTGATGAAAGATTATGGGGGATGTCGTTTTAATCTTGTGCTGCTGCCTCTCAAGGACGTCCGCCGATGCACCTCAAAAGCGCTCTCCCTAAAGCTGGCTTTGACGGATGATGCCTCCCTTCCCAAATGATAGGCTATTATTTTACTTTGCAGCGGATAAATGGAATCGGTAGCTGCTAGCTGTCCCCTCACTGTCTGGCACGAACAGACAGGAGAGAGGAAAAAAAGGCAGAGGGCAGGACGATGGGGTGGGTGGTTGGGTGAGAAAAGCTTGTGCTTGCGTCTCTGTTGTTTAACATGCCTCCGTACATTCCATGTTTCAAATCCAGTGTCTTGTTTTCTTTCTCAAAATCTGAACTTGTATATGTACATATCATGCAGATAGGGAAGCCAAAGCTCCTAACATTGTAGTTTTTTCTTTGTTTTGTCATTCACAGACCAGCAGTATTCATGGTCCCCATCCCAGTACTTCGATGAAGACAGCTACTCTCCCCCTCCCAAGAATATGAAGGGTCTATCCAGCGGCCGCCCTCAGCTACAGATCTCGTCAGCGCACACGTGCGGCATCTCTGACTGCGAGCACTCCCTTGACCACCTGCAGCATGGGCCGGCCGAGTCCCGCCAGTCTTACCTGCTCAGCCCGACCGAAAGTTGCCCGCTGGACCACCACCACCGCTGTTCGCCACGTAGCTCCATCCACTCCGAGTGCATGGTGATGCCTGTCTCTATGGCATCAGACCACGTCTCCAGCAGCACTTTCCCACGGATGCACTACAGTTCGCACCACGAAGGCTCGCGGGACGACTGCTCCACGGCACACGTCACTGGTGGTGGTGGCGGCGGTGGAGGGGTAGGAGGTAGCAGCGGAGTCGGCGGCGGCAGCGGCAAAATGAACCGCATCCCAGCCAACCTGCTGGACCAGTTCGAGAAGCAGCTGCCAATCCACCGCGATGGCTTCCACACGCTCCAGTACCAGCGCACGTCCACCACGGCCACCAGCGAGCAGCGCAACGAGAGCCCCGGGCGCATCCGCCACCTGGTGCACTCAGTGCAGAAACTCTTCACCAAGTCCCATTCACTGGAGGGCTCATCCAAGATGAACGGCACCAAAGGGGGTGACTCACGCTCTTCCGACGGCGGCGGACACCACCACCACCATGGCCACCATCATCATGGCCACGGGCACCACAAACACAGCAAGCGGAGCAAGAGCAAAGAGCGCAAGCCAAGCGACTCTACCAAACACCGCTCGGGCATGGCTGGCTGGTGGAGCTCTGACGACAACTTGGACAGTGACAGCACGTATCGGACACCCAGCGTCATGAGCCGCCACCATGTGGACCACATCAGCCACTGCTACCCGGAGTCGGTACAGAGCCATTTTGGCGACCTCTCGCTCAAAACATCCAAGAGCAACAATGACGTCAAGTGCTCGGCCTGCGAGAGCATGGCCATGGCACCTGAGGGGAAGTTCATGAAGAGGAGCTCCTGGTCCACGCTCACCGTCAGCCAAGCCAAGGAGGCTTACAGGAAGTCCTCCCTGAATCTGGAGAAACCTGTGATGCCGCAGGACCTGAAGCCTTCGTTGAGGGCTTGTCATTACCTGCAGGTGAGTGCTTTGAGCAGTTTTTTTTTTTTATTATTTATTATAAAATATATATATTATATATATATATAATATATATATATTAAAATATCATTATTTTAATTTTATTTTGCTTCATTTAATTATCAGCGATACCTTTATCCTATTAAGCAAGTGCCATGATTGCTGTTGATAGGAAAAAAAATGAGGACAAGACAGACCCAAATAATAATGGCAGATTACCTTTCCTCTGTCAGTTTGTGTTAGACCAAATAACAAACTGCCAGCTATGTTGTCTTGAACAACAGGGCACTGGGTTAAAATATCCCATAATATCTCTTCAAAGGATAAGGGACCCTCATGTCAATGCGATGTTAAGCACCCTGGAAAGCATACTGCTACTTCAAGATCATGAAGTGCTGGCTTAAAGAATCTTATTTAAATTAGTTGTTTTTCACATGATTATACATTTTTTTCACGATAAAGACATAGATATTAATGTGGCATTAAACTCCAATCGCTCTCACCATGGAGTTATGTAGTTCACACTTACTGAGGCCAGGTCCTGTAGTACATTGTGAAAGATGAAGCCTGGAGATAATGAATACGGCTCAGGTAGAACAGAGGGAGGCAATCATTTGACCTCAATTGACCACAGTAAGTCAGCTCATTCAATATTTTATTATACTATAAATCCGAACAAAGATATTCTGCACTATTTAAAGATAATGGTGACTTTATATCTTTGGATGTCATTTGAGGTGTTTACTTTAAATGAGGTTATGCCTAGAGTAACTGGGAGGGCAGAACTGCATTGAGCAAATCCTGAAAGGAAAAGGGATTTACTGATTCTCTTAGCGAGAATGGACCAGTAGTCACCCAAAGGCATTCTTTAGAAATATTGCAAACAATGGAGGCATATTGACTTGCATTGATTTGTTAGTGAGGGCTTGTGGTTTTACAGTCAGTAGGCTTTTCATTATCCTACCCATATCCCAACATTAGCAGTGAGTTTACATCAGGAGTGCTGGAGCTCTTTGACTGATGGACGCTAATGGATCTGTAGTATATCCAAGTCTGTGTGTAATAGGATGAATTAAAGAATTGACGACCCAGTGGAAGTCATTAATGACTTTCTCATTGTGGGTTACCTGCTCAGGCTCTTGACTGGAGTGGAGTTTTTTTTTTGGTTCTCCTTGGCCCTGCTGTCGTGTCTGAGAGAGTATTTTGTTGTGTGTGAACACTTAGCTCTTATCGAGGAATTTTATTGTGTCAAACCAGGGGAATAGCAGAGGATTAAATGCATGGGGATCAATCCAAAGCAAATCATTATTGTGCACTTGGATGCCTTTGCTAATCGTTTTAGCCGTGTGCGGGATTGTGAGGCTTTAAGGTGCCACCATGGTGACACTGCTACCAGTGCACTGGAGCATTACCGGAGTCACCGATGGCAACGTGAGGGTTTTTTTTTTTTTTTTTTTTTTTTTTTTTTTATGAAACTACACATCCCATGCTGCTTAGTAAAAAGTCTATGAATGGAGCCTGATTTATGGACTATAGACTTTAATGCTTGTGTCTAATGTGTAATAAGACCATGTCTGTCTGCCTAATGGGATACATTGAGTGAGCTCTATCTGCTGCTGCTGTTCTTAAACAGATTGTTCTGTGATAATTACCTGATTATCTCTCAAGGGCCGCTTAGTTCGCTCTATATTGGTTAATCAGATTGAGCAAAATGCCTCAGTGTCAGTTTATGCAAGTGCAGCCTGAAGGTCTTTGTAAAATATCTATACCCCTCTCTTCCTCTCTCTCTCTGTTTCTCCGTTGTCTTGTTTTCTTCCTCTTAAATGAAGCCAAAAAAAAGAAAAAAACTGATAAATCATGAGCCATTGCTCAGTGAAAACCTGTGGAGAGGTTCACCTAAAATCTACCTAAGAAAAGGGTACTGAAAGTACTTCTCTGTTGTGGGTGTGATTGCATTTTTTGGGAGGGGGCTCAGGAGAGGGGGGCTTGATAAACACTTGGCTCCAAAAATAGCACTGCAGTATATCACTGGGCTATATTTAGCTCCTATTATCAATGCAGCAGTGGTGACGCAGAGTCCCGGGGGGATTTATGTTCTCTCTCTGATGTAAGGCAGCCGAAAGGTCTTTGGATACACATTGGGCCAAATAAAGGGGCTATTTTTGGGCTGCTTTCATCGACTAAGGGCAGTCAAGCAGGTAGATTGAATTTGTTGTTCAAGAATGGGCCATTCAAGCTTGTTGCTATGTGTCAGTGTTTTTTTATATTCACCTAGTTACTAACTTACAAATGTACTTAGTACTTACTTTTACTTACTTACACATACTTGTCTTAGCACATACTTTTACATGCTTACATGTACTTGTTCACACTTTTTGCAAAGCAACTGGGATTTTATTCTGAATGGCTTGAGGTACAAGTCACCTTGCTGATGACAACAAGCTCAGGATAGAGCACCTGAAACCCTGGCGAGTGAAACCACCTGTACTCTGTGTCTCCATCCAGCCCCATGATGAATGTAGCTGCCACAAGTTGCTCCGAGTGTGTGTGTATGTGTGTGTGTGTGTGTGTGGTGGGGGGGAACTGATTTTTTTTTTTAATTTTCACTGGAGTATCCAACCACCAAGGACATGAATAAGAATCGACACAAACACACACACCACATACACACACACACTCTCTCTCTTTCACACACACACACACACACACACACACACACGTGCACACACACAAAATCACTCACTCGCACGTAAACACACAGAACTGGTCTTGGTTAATATCAGAACTATTGACAATTGCTGACAATCAGTGGAGATAGTGCTGCAACGTTGGCAGAGCAGCTCTGCAAATTAGTCCCCAATTATTCTGCCAGCTGAACCTCCAGCCCCCTTGGACAGCCCCTTCTCCTCCTCCCGTGGGATGCGAAGCCTGATTCAGACGCTAGAGGTGGTGGTGGTGGCAGCGCAATAAAGTGTTAAATTAAGTGAGAAAGAGGGTGAGTGAGCTGGTGCCAACAGCCAGCCTCATCACCACCTGCCACCTCGTTTACACTCTCAAATCTGCTCCCCTCTGGGCCCTAGCACCCTTTCCCTCTCTCTCTCCCTCTCTTTCTCTCTGTCTCTCTCTCTCTCTCTCTCTCTCGTCACTCTTTTCTGTCACTGTCTCTCTTTCTTTCTCTCTCTCATTGTCCTTCCTATCCTTACACACGCTGTGTCTTCATCAGCTTCCATGACCACATGACTTACTCAATCATTCACTCCTCTCTCCCTCTCTCTTTCCTTGTACCTCCTTTTATAAATTGTGTCTTAATCAACTTCCGTGTCCTCACCTCTCTCTCTCTGGTTCCCTTTGTATATATTAAGGTACTCCTCAACCCCTTCTTTTTCTGTCTCTTTCCGTTTCTGTGTTCTTTTGTCCCTCCTACTGTGTCTGTCTCACTCTGTCATCTCTTTTTCTATTCGCCTCCAGCTGCTTCAGCTCCACGGCTGTTGAGTCTCTCTGGGATCATTTTCCCATCAGCAAGGTGACATCTTCCCGTCGCTCTCACCGGAATTCTGTTTTCCCGACAGATTAATCCTCCCAGTCCAGCATTGCAAGTTCATGCCATATTGCCTGTGTTTCTCCCATTTTCTCCATTTTCCATGTTATGGGATGCCTCTGAGGATTGCTACTGAGTATTGCTTGTGATTCATACATACACAGGAAAGATGTTAAAGGTAGTCTGTACGAGAATTGTAGGTTAATTTACCAGCTCTGTTGTCACTTTCATGGTTAGATAACCTTACGGTCTCTTGGCAAATTAGTGTGCTTGGCAAGATGCCATCGGCAGCAAACAAATCTGAAAGTAACTCACAGATGAAACTGTGTTTATTACCTTGCCCATGACAATTTGTCTAAGTTGGTCATTGGTCTAAGTTACAAAAACTTGGGAGGAGCTCCTAGTTAAAAAATCCCTGATATGCATTTGAGACCGTTGAGTTTGGGATTTTCCACTGTGTTAGATGCAAATGCATCAGACATGATACCTAGAATCTGTAGTGGTACTTTTTCACAGTAAAACATGTGCTGCCACTTTTGCAAATTAACAACCAAGCCTATCTACATGTATACAGTAGGATGTTAGGCACAATAAGCAAGCACAGGGCATGCAGCAGTTTCAAATGAGCCAGATGATGTACCTGGGATCTGTAAAGACACTCCTTCACTTATGTTAAAACAACATGCTGCCACAGAGCCCAACCAGCAACCCAGTTTAGTTAGTAAAGAACCTGGATGCAATACCAAGAGTGAGGTGAAAAAAAAAACGCACGAAATGTTTGTTTTTGTGCTATTCTGTTTGTGTAGTCTGTATCTAAATGTCAAAGAGTGCACAGAGGTTGAAACAGGAATAAAATTGTCCTTTGTTAAATCGGGCTTTGATTACAGTGTTAATCCACAATCATAGCACAATCAGAGCGGGACAGAGCCACACAACAGATGAAAACAACAGAGAAAATATTGCTAGTTGTGAAATGCAAACCAGATGTACCGGAAGATCACTGTTACCAAAAACCAAAAAAGATAAGTGTTTAGATTCCAAACTAATTTCGTTGTCCATGAAAATGCTGCCTTTACCTTCCCTGTGAAGAGTACAAAGTGTGGGTTAAACTTTGATAGGTTTGCTGATAGGGCGTTTGCAGCAGGATTTAATAAGCCAATTAATTACCATATTGACATGCCAAAGGTAAATGGTTCAGAAGGAATAAAAGAAGAAGGAGGGGGGAGGTGTGCTGAAAGACTAGCCAAGGTACTGCAAAGGAAGAAAGTAGTGCAGGGCATTTCCCAGGGTGAGACTCCATAATAACTCAATATAACACAGCCTCACGTTGTGGTGGATACAGGGAGCTACCTTCTTTCTCTGTCCTTTCCAATGATCCTTGTGTGTGTGTGTGTGTGTGTGTGTGTGTGTGAGCCTCACTGCAGAGACCCTGCCGCGTATAAGCAGATCCAAGATAGAGAAAGAGAAAGAGACAGAGAGAGAGAAATGGAGCTTGGGAATGAGAGATAGAGAAAGACAGACAGAGAGGTTGGGCGACAGTGACAGTTTTTGCCCAGGCAATAGTGCCTCTGCACACATCAAAGGTCCTGGGAGGCCTGGAGGACGTCCTGATACGTCTTGGCGCGAGAGAGGCCGGTTAGAGCCAGCAAGCCTCAACCATTTCGAGAGCAAGATGATGAGGAGCAGTGGGGTGGGTGGGTTTCAAACACCCTAAACACACACACACATACAACCACCCACCATCACTTGAGGAGTCTGTGACATCCTTATGTAAGAGCTGGTGACGCTGACTTGTGCCTTGGTCACAGGAGGCAGCTCCACTTGTCATCAGCCCTTAGTGGTGTTGTCATTGCAAGATCGCCTCAGCGGAATCGCCTTGCCAATGTGCATCTGCAACTACAGTATAACCCCTCTGCCCTACACACACACACACACACACACACACACAACACACACACACACACACACAACACACACACACACACATCCCCCAGGATGGATGAGCATGCATGAACTCCTACGCACACTCAAATGCCCAAATGCAGTTGAGCCCTCTCTACTCCCCTTCTCAAATGCACAGTTAGCTTTGAGTGTTTCTACCAAAGGCCAAAGATTTTGAGGCCTGGCCACTTATCGCTTGTGTGCTGTGTGGGGACCGCTTACTGTAAAGCAGCGACTTTTGTTTTTGAAGTTGCACATCTTTTGAGCTGATTTCGCCCGTCTTTCTAGCCAAGTGGACAAGCTGCAGAGTGGACATCGTGCTTCATGCTGTACAAGATAGATGTCTTCAATTGAGAATGTGTGTGTTTTTTTTTGCCCTCAGAGAGGATAGGGAAAAGAGATGCAGTCCCTCCTCCTAACTACCCTCCAATGTTTCCTCTTTATCAGTAATTTCAAATTAAAGAAATCTCACCACAGCTTGCGCCTGTCCTCTGGCGTTTTTTTTTCTTAATTAAACATCTAAAAATATCAAAGTCCTCGAAGACTTAATTAATCCAAAGTCTTTAGTGTTTACACAGCACATGTTTGTCTTCCATGTGTGTATGTGTGTGTGTGTGTGTGTGTAAGTGTTGATGCAAGGGAGATTTCATGCAAGTGTGTACTCTGCTTATGTGTGGGTGTGTGTCTGTTCATTTAAGAGGCTTGTGATACATTACTGAAGATGGTTACACTGGCAGCACTTTATGTTGACAATACAAGTTTCATGTGGAGATCTCTAGAGGGACAACCAATACACATCATCTGATTTGCATCCATTCATGTCATATATTTTATGCATGACATGTATATATGTATATATACTGTATGCATAGAAATGTGTGTGTGTGTGTGTGTATGTGTGTGTATGTGTGTGTGTGTTTGTGTGTGTGTGTGTGTGTGTGTGTATGTATGTGTGTGTGTGTGTGTGTGTGTGTTCGATTGACCTACTGTATTATTAGAACTGCTGAATTATAAGTTCTGTCTGAGCCAGGGTCATTTGGTGAGCAGTTATTCAGGCTGCTTGACATTAATGTGTTGAAATAGTACAGCATGGATGGCTTTGGCAACTACTAAATGATTGTGATGCCCATAAGGCAATAAGTGTTCACTTATGTCAAACACTTCCCATGAATACCTTTTTTTTTCTATATTTGACTGAGAAGAGTTTTCTCTTTATGAATAAGCAGCTGTCTGTCGGAATGTTGCATTTAAATGTCAAGTTGTTGTTTTTTATACTTGCTTGTTAATTCCACGTTTGACTCCACTTACCAAGTTAAATGAGATTTTTGTTACGCAGTTTTTAAATAGCACCCATTTTAAAACAAAATCGGTGTTGTCATGCTTCTTCTGGTGCAAAAAAAAAATCATTGCAAACTCTTTGACCTTTTTAACTTCCTCCTTCCACCCCGTTGACCCGTGTCGGGGGGCAATACGTTGTTGCCAGGCAGCTGCCAAACCCTGTCATCAGCTTTATAATCACCATCATTAGTGGAGTCAAAAGCTCACCCATTGGTACAGTACCACATCATAGGCTGTTCTTTCAAATGACACAATTTGTGACGGAGATGACACACTATGCTCTCCAGAGCTGTGAGCTGTGATCTAACTCCATTAGTAAACACTCCAGAATGTTCTCTATTGACACAGGTCTGGGCTGAGAAAGAAACGCCGTAAGCAAGCGATCTGGTAAAAGAAGATGAATGAATTTCTTTGGATGCCATCAAAAAGACCGGCGTAGTGGTTGATCATGCATGGCGTCAGAGCTAATGAAAAGCATATGTCCATTAGTGTGAGGGGCTGTGTTTTTCAAGCAAAGGCTGACTGTCATATAACAGATATTACTGGTTGGGTAGACAGACCTAACTCATTTTTACTGAGTGAGAAAGGAGTCACAGAGAGTTTATCAGGCTTGGCTATATAAATGATGTTTATGTGTATACAAATAAACATACATAGGGACACAAGCATGCACACTCACACACACTCATACCTACACATGCACTTGCTGTGCATACCTATGGGATACTGACAGACACAGAAACCCTGTAGGAACTAAGTGTAGGAAACTCTCTCTGTCTTCTCTCTTTCTTGTTCTCTCTCTCATACACACACACACATATACACACTCACACATACACACACACACACGCAAACACTGTCTCGCCCTAGTACTAGTGTTTAGTGTGCCTGAGGGCAAATTGGAACCCTAGGGTCTGGCATGTATGTGGGTTGGCATCTCAGCTACAGTCTGGTGCTTGTGTGTGTGTGTGTGTGTGTGAGAGAGAAAGAGCAAAAATGAGAGAAAGACAGAGTTTCCTGCACATAGTTCCCACAGTGTTTCTGTGTCTTTCAGTGTATATATATATATATATATATTATATATATATATATTATATATATATATATATATGTGTGTGTGTATGTGTGTGTGTGTGTGTGTATGTGCGTGTGTGTGTGCTGTAAAAGCTTGCTCTGTCACCGACTCAGCCCCTGCCATAGCCACCGTAATTGAATTCTGTTGTTCACCTCAAGTGAAGATGCCAAAAAATGGCTTGACGTTTTGTACGAGAGTCAGTCAGTAAGCAGAGCTCCGCCATGCCCAAGTGGGACAAGTGGGATGCTCTCTGTCCTGTGAGTGATAAGCCAATTTACCTCACCTGCGACCCCGGAAGCGTCCCTCCCGCGCACACACTTTTGCCAGCGGAGAGGTCACCAAGGTCCATTTTCACATGCCACATTTTTTTTGTCTGTGGTGGTGTGACAGAAAGAATGACACTTCAATCTAAGTCCCTGAAGTGTTTCACCTTTTAAAAAGGTGAAGGGTCCTGCATGAAGCTCCTCTCCGCAGAAAAATAAAGTTCCTGAAGAAACCACTGGCATTTTTTAATGATTATGAAAAATCATTGAGGGTTACTAAGAATTTTTTATATGTTATTTATAAGAATGTTTTATATTTGAACTTTTCTTTGTAATTTTCTGTTGGAACAAGCCAAAAAGAAAGCTTTTGTCTTACTATAAACAAAAAAATGAAGATCTCAGTTCTTGATTGATGAGTAATTGAAAGCTGGCAAGTTCTCGCATGCTTAAAAGACAACTTGAAATCTGATGAATTGTGACCAAAGCGATGCTGTTCTCTCATCCCATGCAGACACACATGTCTTTCTCAGGGCGTATGAAAAGAAGCCTGTTTTTTGCAGCTCTTACTGAATAGGCCCATTTTCTATCCCGGCGAAAGAGTCCTCTCATCTGAATTCTACAGCCCCATGTGGAACCATGTGGACCACTCCAGCTTCAAATTGCCCTTTGAATGTGAAGTGAAACAGTTTTTGCCTTGGTGGTCAAATTGAGAAGAGAAAGGGAGAGTGGTAATAAAATGGAAGTGGTTTTATGAGTGACCATGTCATTACCGTTGTTCGAAGGCATAAAATGGTTTCTACATAGTAGTAGTATGGGCAGCTAGATTCGAGCTAACATCAAATTCAAGTCATTGAGCAGTGCCTCATGAGGAGAGGTACAAAGTGTATGTTTTTTCTCAGAATGATTATCACCGACGTTGATGGTAGTTTTATGCAAAAAAGTTGGTGTTCATGTGATAAGGGTGTAAAAGTGTGTAATAATGTGTAGGCCTCTGCAAAAAGAAGGAATTTTCCAAAAATATTAAATGGCAATATATGCATTTTAAAATGACCTGTGTGTATTTTTGGTGTACAGCATAAACTATTTTTGTCAGGAATTGATGAGAAATTTGACATGACTGTTGGGAACTGAATGACAGCAATAGCTCCTCGTTGTTAGAGTTTCTTATGCTATAGCTGAAATGGTGTGCATTTCCTTTCACCACAGGTGCCTCAGGACGAATGGGGAGGTTACCCCGGCAGCAACAAGGACGACGAGATCCCATGTCGGCGGATGCGCAGCAGTAGCTACGTCAAAGCCATGGGCGACGAGGAGAGCGGCGAGTCGGACTCCAGCCCCAAGAGCTCGCCGCAGAAGAGCGCCCGTTCTGACGCCCTCGTCAAGTCTGTCCTGCAGAGGCAGCTCTCGGACTCCCAGAGGTATGTCAAGCCTGCCGCTATCTCATCATCCGCTCATCACTCCCAATTTTATTTTCTTCATTTTTGCCTACTCTGCTCATCATGCATTTGGGTGTTCTATGTGTGTCATACCTCCTGCCCCCTGGTGGTGTGGTAGGGGAATGGCGGCAACGTCTTGCTCATTAGTGTAAATGCACCAGTCCGTGCATAATGTCTTCTTGAGGCACATCCCCACCTCAGGAATCACAAGACAGCAGCATGGCAAAGTATCTGTGTAGTTTTAATGGTCAGTCCATTCTGAAGTTTGTTTTTTTATGACAAACATTTGGGATTTTTTCCGAGGGGGAAAGGCAGGTAGTCTTATCAAGGGGAGCTAGAATGGATCAGTCGGCTGACATGGTTGAAGCAACCAAACCTGCTTTCAAAGCATTCCTTCCTAAAGTGTGTGTATCTGTCCACAGCACTCACGTTACTTCATACCATTTCTAAGTCACAACACTTTAAACTTTTGTCCTCTGTCCTTTTGCCTTTGTCCCATTTTACCCACACCGTGAACACATCTATCCACATAAACCAACAATTACGTTCTTTCTGCAATGGAGATCTCAACCGATATTGAAATGCTATTTTAAGTTACCTCAAAGTGCGGTTGTCTAAGGGTGCATCGGTCAGATCAATGCACTTGGGAGTGCAAATGTGAGGAAGAAGAAAGTCTCTGCCCCGTGGTCTTGAAATGAGGGAGATGTTTTCAACGCAGAACCTATTCATTTTTTGGAGCTGGGTAAACAGAATGCTGGTCGACAGATCACTGATATCCCAGAGACAGCTTATTGTGGAACCCTACTAGTGAAACAAAAGCATAGAAAAAAAACATGTTTGTATGATCTGTTTAGATGTGATCTCTTGTCCAAACAGCATTTTGTGTGCCCTTTAACAATGACATGGAGAATTCTGACATATCTGGAGTACATAACCTATTTATACTGGAATTGAAAACTATTCCGGAATCTGCTTGGAAAATGTTTTGTGGTGGTGGAAACTCAATTACATCGCCCTCCCCATTGAAAATGTATATACCTCCCTTTGGATAATGGTATAATGTTATCAGATTATAAATCCATTAGTGAGATAATATGGTTGAGACATGTCATGCAGATTTGAGATTGCATTTGGTTTGCATTGTCTGCTGAGGTATTCTTAATGCACCATTCAGGGCTGCCTAGAGAACATTAATTATGATAGCAAGGTCAAAAAGGACATTTTCTGCAACATTTATTTATTTGTCTAATAAATAGATTGAAAGCAAATTATTTATTCACTGAAATCGAACACATAAATTAGGCGAGTTTGGAGAATAAGAGTATCATCGTATTTTGCATCTTCAGGATCATGAGTGTCTTGAGAGAGCATCAACTGGGACATGATGCAGGTGGAATAGCAAACAGCTCCAGTACTCCAGCCACAGTAATAGCGTGACATCAGTACAAACACACAAGATGAAGATTAAAGTGAATTACTTCGCCGATAGAGGGAAATTCAATCATGGGACAATGATAATGAAATCACGACAACGCCTGTATTTTTTTGTGTTGTTTTTTTTTTGTTTTTTTTTTTCAACGGCACACTCCCTCCCCAACACTCATTACTGCAACCACAAACACAGACACTGTTTATCTAGGTTGGAAAATGACTGCACGGCTTTCCCCCACCTACTGATGACCACTCTCCTATAAATGTCACAGCAAGAGACATGTTTTGTATCCCGTCCCCTCAGACATTGTGAATCATCGGTTATTAAATAAGTTATTTGGACAAAATTTGATGAATGAACAGATGGCAGACAGGAAATGAAAGTGCCCTAATATCTCCATCCTGTGCCCTATTGCACTTAGGTATTCAAAGAGTGGTCTTATAATTGCTTTAGTACGTGCAGAGGTGTCCACCATCTTTACTTTGTGATCTACTTTTTCTCTTTGTGACCTCATGTCCCCTACATTAGCGATTGTCATTTCCCTTTCAAAGCCCTTGTTGCCGGGCAACTGTAGACACTAGCTCCAACTCTAATATTGTTGTCATGTTCCTTCTGAAAAATGCAGAACTTTGTCTGTGCCAGTTTATTTTATTTATTTATATTTTTTAAGACTCCCTATCTACAAAGAACCATTTACTCTGCACCAGCTCCAGTCATCAGGGATTTGCTCTATTTGATGTTTAATTAAAAGATATTCTGCCCACTTCTTTCACCTTCCTCTTAATTGCCACTGTGTGTCTTTTTCTTTCCACAGAGGTATTTCTCTCCAGAATATCTACACAATTATTTTTTTATTATTATTATTATTATTATTATTATTATTATTATTATTATTATTATATATTTATTATTTTATGTGTGGGGTTGATGAAGCATGTTACATGGCTGAATTTGTCAGAGTCAAATCATCATCAGAAGTTATTCCTATGGACATCCAAGGAGTTGTCTGAAGAACTGAAAATACTGACAGATGATTTATGTAGGCTGTGTTAGCCATGTACTACATTGCAGATGTAATACTTCGATTTCACTATCAATAGTGGCTTTGCTGCTAAGACTGCAGCCTCTTAAAAACACTGTTTTCATTTGGGCCAGCGCTGGCTCAACCATGTCAAATCCATTCTGCGTGTGGGAATTGAGATGCAGTCTTACTCTGCAGCATAATTTTACCTCAGGCTTTTTTTTATAACACTGTGACACTGCATATTCAGGTAGACAGTGAAGTGTGATATTACTAATATTAGTCAAGCCTAGGAAGCCCCACATTTTATGAGGCAGACAATATTATCTTTAATTAAAGTTTCATCCTCACAATCTGCTTGTTCTCCTTAGGTCTAACAGTAAAGTCATACAGTGATATTAAAGCACTAGAAAATTGGGTGGGGGTAAGTAAAAGCAAAGTACTTCTGGTGTTATGTTTTACCTCACTCCATATGGTGCCATGCGTGTAGTTTACCTCACTGAGGAGGTGATCTCAGCCATGCAACTAACTTCAAAGTCTCACGGAAGGGCCACGCCGGTTAAGTTACTGAAGCGTTAAGTTCACGTTGTGTATGTAACAACAGTTAGCTTCTACGATAATCAGTAGAACAGGCTACAATAGAAGCGACGTCGCTGTGTGCATTCTAAAAAAATAGACCATTACGTCACGCTTGACATGTTTGATGCAACGGTTTAGCCCAAGGGTAAAATTGTGTAAGAAGTTTTGTACAATTACATGTAGATTCTGTACTAGAAATGTATGCACATATATAAGTCTGTATATACATGCTGTGCTTAGATAAGGTTATTTATCTGTTCAAGAGGCTGATCCTGAGCAAGTCCTGATGCTGACCCACTGGCTATGTGACGCTGGTCTTGCTCAGGTAAAAGAGCCAGGCTTGTTAAGAGTCTGCTAGAAGTCACCAGTTGTTCTATCCCAGACAGGCTCTGTTTGGCCAGCACGAGCACACAGCCAACACATGGAGGCACACAGAGCCAGCCTGCTCGCACACCGGTGTCAAGATGACCCTCTCCAGCGTTCCCGAAAATGAAATAACAAAATGTTTGTGTCAATGTGACTTTTGATTGATTTCCGTGCTGTATTTTGTGTAAAAAAAATGCTGTTCTATTTGTTTGTGTAGCCCTGAGCAATGTAGTTATGCACAGCCAAATGTTTTGAGGGCACTTTAACTTAGGTGTGTGTTATATAGGGAGGGAAAAAAGACGAGTTAAAATACCTTGCAGCAAGTCGGAAGCTCATTTAAATGCTCCCTTCTGATTCGATTAGGTCCCATTTCAGGGCTAATATTAAAGGCGGAATCTCAGCAGAGCAGGCGGGTAAGCCTAAGAGTGAGTCTGGAGACTGTAAAGCACGCTGCTGAATGAATTAAATCTCTAGATATGAGAGCATGGCTTCAAAATGATAATTGGTTCAATTCACAGACGGTATCCGGCACCACATGACGCCAGAGGCAATGTTGTGATGGTACCTGCTGTTCATTTACCTGTTCATTTATAGTTTATGTGAAGAAGCTTATGCGACCTGATGGCATTGTTAGGAGAAATGTATGCGCCTGCAAATTGGTATGACTGAATGAATTGCAAGGATTTCATTAATTGCTTGATTGAAAATCAAGGGGTTTGGTGGGAGTTTGTCATTTGTGGGAGTTTTATTTTTTTGTCTCTGAACTGATCAAAACTAATTTAGTCTCCCATCACTAAACTCACACTGTTTTATTGTGCTTGAAGAACTGTCATCTTTTTGAGTAATTTGTATCACCAGTGCTGTCTGAATACATATTTTGCTGTTGATGCAGAATTTGTAATATTTCTACATTCAGTGGGTGTTTCAACAACAGAGTTCAGAAACAGGCTTAAAATGATCTGCTGGTAATTAACACATGTGGCCAGTTCTGTCCCCTGCTGCTGTCTCTGTGCATCTGCCAACTGGTTGCCCCGCAGTGTCAATACAATAGGCAGATTGGACATCTGTCACACACGGTTGACTTTCTCCAGATACTTTAGTGGACTCATTTCCACTGTGACTGTAACTGGTGTGGTGGTACTTGTCTACTGAGGAGGATATTTTATGAGTGCAGATACTCCCACATTAGTCCCATTCTCAGCTCCCTCCACTGGCTCCCTGTACAGTACAGAATTCCATTTCAAGATTCTCACAGATACCTATAGAACACAATGCATGGCTAGGCCCCCTGCCTATCCAGCAGACTTAATTCACTCCCACACACTGGCACGCTCTCTTAGGGCTAACGATCAAAACCTCCTGTTTGTCCCGCATACCCGTCTAATAACCTGCGGTGACCGTGCTTTTTAGACAGATGCCCCTAAATTGTGGAATGCCTTACCTGTCCATCTCACATTTGCCGTGTCTGTAGACTGTTTTAAAAGGCAGCTAAAGACACGTTTCTTTAAACTAGCTTGTGGTAACCTTGTATCTTCTGTGACTATATCTTACTGTGTTACTGTGTTTTAGTCTTTTAACAATCCTGCCACTGTGAAGCACTTTGTGACCTGTTTGCCTATTAAAAGCACGATACAAATACATTTTAATTACTTACTTATATTTTTAATCATGAACCTTTGAAAGAAATGCACTTCACAGCATGGACTCCAGACAAGCCCTGTCTTTACTGAAGGATTGCATATTGACCACTATAGATTACTGTGCTCTCACACTCATCCCCGAGTCCAGGCTCATTGATGGGTCCATGGGATCCCAAACTAAGCATTCCCCTATAGCCACGCTCCTCTCTGATCCTTTTGTAAGGCTAAGGAAAGATCCCCCCTGTGGCGCTAACCCGCTTTCCCACAGACGCCACCCCGAGTCGCTCATAACTGCATCATCAATGCTCTCGGCTTAGTCACACTCTTGATCACGCAATAGATAGTGCTGCTCTGCAGAATACTGGGAAAGGAAGTGCTCGACCATTATGTATCGAGTTGCTCGCAGTAGATTCCGAGCTAGTGTCTATTATATTTTTCACAGTTAACAGGGAATATGGCCAGTAAAAAGTAGAGAGTTCTGGGGAAAAAAGAAATTCCCTGGAGAGAAAGTCACCCTACTGAGCATTTTGCTCACGCACGTATGAAGCCACATCAGTGGAGACATGTCGACAGCAATAAGTCAACATGCTCATCCACCATGAAGTTGAAGCCTGGCCTTCATATTACGCATCACAGCTGAATGACGCCTGACATTGAGCTTGGTACTGTGTCGCACAGCTCCAAACTTGTTTTGGTTAGATTGGCCTGAAGCTTGAGAGATGACTTGTGTGTTGGCCACTGTCTGTTGCTTTCTTTCTTTTCACTCTCAGGTTTTTTTTTTTTTTTTTTTTTTTACACACCTTCCCTCTCGATTTCATAGCGGCCCTGGGGGAAAATACTCGACAAGTGTGAATTTGACAGGCCGGGGTTTGGGGAGCTAATGGTGTTAAGGTGGAAATAACCTTCAATGGGCGGCTGTCACCCACCGCGCTGCTTGACAGGGTCGTTCACTGTTCGCACCAATAAAGAACACATCACCAGCCCCCCTCCCCTCCTCAGAAACACACACATACACACACGCCCCGTAGGTTCACTCACTCCCTCTGTCTACTCACCCACCCCTCAAACGTCGCTCCTTGTGAGACAAGATTGACATCAGTAATCGTTTCAATTAATAATCGCGTTTCGTCTTCTCCAGAGGTGGCGGAGGTCTCGTGTGTTTGCCCCGTGGTTTAGGCTGATGAATGGAGTTAGAATTGGATTATCAGAGGCGATAAAGAGGCCTTGCCAGATTTGTTTAATGGAGGTATGTACTAAGACTAAGTCAGGAGGAGCATGTGGCAAAATAATGTAACAGAGCACTTAATAAATGATAATAAATGGCTAGTAGTTGAACGGCAGTATACTCTATGTCTTTCTTTCTCTCTCCTCCTCCCTCTCCTGTAATGATGGCTGTCTTTTTATAAATGTGGCAGGGTCTCCAAAAAGCAATTTAATCAATCCAAGTTATTTTGGGCGGATTTAAATATAGCTCGATTTGTAATCTGTGATTATTCACACATGGAGCTGTCTTAATTAATCTAAATTAGTTTGCGTGAAGCGCTCATTAATTGCTAATGTGACATAAGGCAATTATTCACACTAATCACATGCTTTGTGTATGCTTGCTACTCAGATTCAAGGTCAAAAATACATTTGGGTGGCAGTGATGCATTGCTGGACATCCAGTGCCCCAGAGGCCATGCAGTTTTTAGTTTGTTGTTATTCTCCATATGGAAAGGAACAGTTTACCAAAACTTGTATAATCTCTTCATATGCATCATCTTTGTTCATCATAACGTAGGTGTACTGGTCCCCATTTTATTTGCAGGAAGGTGTCCATTATTCCTCAAAATGCATCTTAGCTTTAGACATAGGTGGTTAAAGAAAATCCTGGAAAGCAGAGGGTGGCAAAACAACTCTTTTTGTTATTCGTTGTTTCAATCCCCATGATCCTTTGGTGTTAAGTGGAAGAGTGATATGCTCAGAAACCATGATACTGAGTTCTGTTCCCCATGGATGATAAAATATGCCTAACAGTTCAATTTAAGTCATGTTGGATGAAAGCTGATCTGGTAAACAAATATATGTAATAATATCTGAGCCATATTGTGAAGAACTGAGCCAGTCAGCGTCTCCCAAACACTAAACTGTGCCTCTGCTCTTGGTCCTCCACCATAGCCCCCGGTGATGCTGACTGCTGCAGCCCTGACAGGCTGATGATGGCCGAGGGCTTAATACCACTAAGTGACTTTGAAAGCCTTCCCGGGATCCTTGTTCACTGGCTGTTTCCTGTCCTGCCCTTCTACTGGGCAGAGCAGAACTTCACAGTCCATTATCCCATGGTCGTTTGACAGAACACATGCAGCAAGTGCCCTTCCTCTGCCTTTGGCCACAACGTCTGTTTCTTGTTTTTTTTTTTTTTTTTTTTTAACTGTACCCACATGACAGTTCATGTGTATGTAGACCTATTAGTTCAGCGCCGACCACCTTCCAGTACATTAAGATGTCAATTTGAAAGTGGCATGCCTAACGTGTTCTCCATGGGTTCTCATGTGTTGTCTTTGTGCAATTGCTTTTAAATTCTTAGTGAGGCAGTCATTTCTTGAACTTCATTGCAGCCCTTTGATGGAGAAATGTAACCTCTGTCTGCTCTGTTCCTCAGGATGTGGGCACAATGACTTTTGTCTCTTTGTGTGGCTTTGTTGAGTCTGAAAAAAAGCACACTCAGAGTCCTTTTCAGTGTGCACATGAAAGGGGGAATTTTAGACGAAGTATCAGTCTTCCATCTCTATCACTGGCCAACAATAGAGATACATTAGAAGGACTTGGGGACA
Organism: Tenualosa ilisha; assembly: GCA_015244755.2. Taxonomy (NCBI): domain Eukaryota; kingdom Metazoa; phylum Chordata; class Actinopteri; order Clupeiformes; family Clupeidae; genus Tenualosa; species Tenualosa ilisha. The sequence continues at coordinate 605,855 of PYXC01000362.1, read as the reverse complement.
CGGTAGGCAAATGAGTTGGTGCTGACTTGATAAAGGGTTCTGGGCTGGTGAAAGAGCCCTTTACAGATTTATCAGAGAGCAAACGCTAGCACCATCTAAGAATGATTAAAAACATTTTGTCCAGAAAATCATAGGGCATTCATATCAGTTCAGGACAAGTCAGAGACCGCAGGAAAAAGCCCTTTTAAATAATTAATACTTTATGAGCTGATTGTATGTAATGTAATCTTTGCCCTTTAGGTAACATATACCATTGGGGGACATGTTATTATTATTATTATGTTATATTTTTTTCTTTTCTTTTTATATAGATCAGGACATTAATTATTTTCTCACTGTTCTGGTGAAAGATGCAGTTGGCAGTTTTTGTCTTCAACAATGAAAATGCTTCTTGACCTATTATATTACGATATTATTCTGAAGGAGCACAATATTACTCTGAAGGAGCACCAAATGTCAGCCAACATTCCAGTGTGTTTTATGCAACTATGCATTGCTGTAGGTCATTTTGAAATATAATGTTATCATTTTTTTCGGCCTTTCAGAAGCATATCATCTTTGTATGTTGTGAGGCATTTTTCAGTAGCAAAAATTGCACAAATGCACCTTTTAGTATCAGCAATGTCTGTGTTCTCACTGTGTCTTTGTGGATATCTCTGATCTTGGTTCTTACTGTTCACCACTCCCATGCATTAGTCCACAACCGCGCCTCACTCTCCACATGTGCCAGTTGACATCACATTGTGATTCACCGTCGAAGATCAGCGATGTTTGCTGCTCCACAGCTTCCAAAAGCAAACATTTTTGTTCCCCTTTTCCCTAAAGTCAAACATGTAAACATCCGAAAAGAAACTCGCTCACTCTGAAACCGGACATCTCTCACCGTCATCCCGTCAGCATTTTTTACTTTTTTTTTATCTTCTGTGTCCAGTAACAGCTCGTCTCTTCTCTCTGCTTACAGCTCGTATCGTTTGGATAAAATGAACAGTGACGTGTTAAACTACATCACCAATTTCGCTGCAGATCTAAGGTGAATACATGCAGTACAGCACACGGAGCTACCACCACTCCCCTCCCCCAACCCCTGAGCCCCTCACAGCCCCACACATCCACAGCCCCGCCATGGTTGCAGTTGTCAGCGTTGAGAGCCAATTGGCAGAATCCCAGCGCTGACATGCTCAATAAGGACGGTCGCACACCAGATCTTCACGCCAGTCAAAGAAAGGTCAAGAGAGGCGAAGTGCGCCACGGAATACGCATTCCAAGTGTTTCCCATGCATTGAGTCAATCTTAAAAACACAGAGCAAAACTGGACAAAACAAGTGTGTGTGTGTGTGTGCGTGTGTGCGTGCGTGGGAGGGGGGATGTTCAGTCTGTCCCTCTTGGAAGGACACCCTCTTGCCAGAATGAAACTTAACTCTGAGTTGAAGGACGTTGAGGGAAAAGGGCCAACTGTATCTTTGCTGAAACAGATTTTCTTTTCTCCCTTGCTCTCTCCAGAGATTAAGGGTAACTTTACGTAGATATAAAAGTCAGCAGCAGAGCACACTTTTGAGTAAAATGCTTACTGTACATACTGAGGAACCTTTGAAAGACGTCCCAAAAAAAAAAATTCAGACGACGTCCACCGTCACTCTGTACTGCTGAGTGGGCGCGAGTTCAACACTCATAATGACACTGAATGTCGAGCCCTCATGTCAGCCTTACATTCATGGAGTTTTGGAGTTTTACACATTTTTTTTTTCAAAACTTTCAAAACATACTTTGCTATGACTCCTTGACCAAACATGTCACCATTCCCCTTCAAATTACAGTAGCTGTTTTATTGGTGCAAAATTCCTCTTAGCCTTCCACTCATTCTGCTAATGCTTCTTTTTGCAGTTATTTTATTCTCCCTTGTGCTAATGTCTTGAACCGAGAGGAGGCTTGCCTTCCTAGAGTTTTTAGACATATCGAGCCACTTTACACCTCGGCGCCTCTGTAGAACTGCTGGCTTGCTAACTAGCCCCCCTATTTGCATTTTCCCTCATTTCCCCCAATTGATTGGTTGCTTCAGCACAAAGGCAAATCGAACTGCCATTTTGAGGACACTGCTCAGCACGTCGATGACTTTGTTAGCAATCCCCGCCTCGTCTTTGGCTTGACAGTGTCATAGGATGTCTCAACTCTGGTCTGCAGGTCCTCTTGAAACATGCAGTCAAATAGCAAATGGTTTCTCCCTGTATGTGATGAGTGGTTTTTGTAAATGTATTTTGTTGTGAGAATAATGTTTCTTAATCACTGATGTGTGCATTTATTTGCAGAAACGTCAAATGCACTTATATGTCTTTTGGAGATTGATGTTAGGAAAGTCATTTTTTTTTGCCACTGCATCTTGAAACTGTGCTATAACTGCCTATTGGTTCTTTGTGTTCTCTCTATGTGTCTATGTGTCTGTGTTTGTCTGTGTTCGTCTGTCTGTCTGACTGTCCACGTCTTTTTGTGTGTCTCTCCCTTCCTTCCCGTTGTATGTTGTTTTCCTTTGTTTCCCCCTCCTCTCCTTTTTCCTCCTTCTCCTTCCCTTTTTGCTGTTTTTTTTTCTTGTCCTCTTATTCCTCTCTCCTCCTCCAGTCAAAGCTACCATTTGCAAGCTACGAGAGATATCCATCCCAGCATCACCCTGGATCCCTCCGCCAACTACAACTCACCCAAGTTCCGTTCCAGGAACCAGAGCTATATGAGAGCTGTCAGTACCCTCAGCCAGGCCAGCTGTGTAAGCCAGGTGGGTCTGCAAGGCCACAGGGTGTGGAGGATGAGTGGAGTGAGGATGGAGGGGTTGGAGGAAAAGTATGGAGCCTAAGTCTAGTCTACACCAGATACGTTACGGAAGCGTTATGTTAATGTTTTAGAAGAAGGTCTATTTTTTTTTTAGAATGTTCACTGTGGTGTAGCATCTGGTGTAGCCAGTTCCATTGATTATAGTTGGAGCTACCTGTTACAGCAGATGCAACGTTAACTTAATGCTTCCGTTACGTATCTGGTGTAGCCTTAGGAAAAATCCCCCCAGGCTGCACTTCGCCTTCTGGGCCCTCTGAAGTGGCCCAAATCCTCTCAAAGAGCCGAAGCGCCACATCCGGTCTTTGCATCAGGACCAAGCGGTATTCTCTCAAAATCTCCCCTCCTCCTCGTCTGCCTGCTTACATTAATAAGGCATGAAGGAGTGTTTGTTCAGCCTAGGCTTTTGCTGTTTGATTTTATTGTGAGAAAGCAATGATGTTTGCAAGGCAGTTTTAATTTCTGCCAGACTGTTTAACTGATTTGAAGTGTTCTCTTTGCATAGGTGAAAAGAAGAATGTTTGTTGAATATTTAAACAGTGTCTTGTTTTGTGCAAAGTGTAGATCAGCTCAGTGGACAATGATTTCTTCTGCTGCAACTGCATTATGTTAAAGTAAACTTACAGACAGTTTAGTGAAGGCATTTGTTAAAAAAAAAAAAAAAGAATATGTTGGCTCAGGATCCTGAACTGATCCAGACTGAAGCACTTATTTACACTTTGCATTTGACTTGAGTTCCTTCATCAGCAGTGTTTTTGCATATTATGTTGTATACAGCACTCGACATAGTTACGTTTTCAAATATACTTTCTTATTACTTTGATGTTTTTGTAATCACTTGTTTTCACAGTCGACTGACCCACTGCAATACTCCCCTCTGATTGAATGTAATGAACAACTTGATTATCACTGACCTCGGTGTGAATAACAGGTAGTACTGCGACAAGAGATGTTTCATTCTCTTCCAAAACTGTCAACGTGGGATAGCCAGTGAAATCAGCAGTTTTCTTACTAAGTCTGAGTTAGTACGAAAAAAAAGCGTTATAGATGGATTTCAACTGACTAAGGTTGTTATTGTCCCAATATGTTTTTGTCCTTCATTATCTTTAATGTGGACTAATATTGGTGTTGATAGACTTTATATGTCTCACTTTTATCACAGTTTTGTTTATAATGTCCAGAAAATGGCTCTACTTCCAACGTTACACTTATCTCATTCGTCTTTGTGTAAATCCCAACTATCTGTTTGAGAGAAATGTTGTATTGATCCACCACAAGTCTTAAAGATCACTTCAAATCTTTGCCACTCTTTGTGCCTGTGCCTGCCCATGCCAACTCTGAGGTCGTTACCAGATAATAACCTTTTCAGCAGAACAAGATGGCAATCTGTGATATTCTAGATTGCCAAACAGGAAAATCCAGGTTTGAAGATACTCATTGAACAGATTCAACTAAAGTGATATCGCTCTATCAGAAGATTTATATCTCAAGATTTTATGTCTCTACGCAAGGCATTGCCTCAATGCCTCAAGGCATTTTCCCAGCTATTAAATGGTAGCATGAACCACTTCAGATGATGACCTTCACATTGTCTTCAATAGAAGAGTCATGTGAATTAATTCTCCCAACAAATACTATAAAATACAAATCAATCACATTCAGTAAAAGGTTACAGGACAGCACCCTTAGTTTTTACATTTCTCTAAAAGCCTGTAGAATAACAGCCCTAACCTCTACAGCTGAAATCATTGAGAATTTGCAGAAGAGAGCTAACAACTTTCCCCTTGCTCTTGCAACCTCTTGTCTAGGTGAGCGAGACGGAGATCAATGGGCAGTTTGAATCGGTGTGCGAGTCGGTCTTCAGTGAGGTTGAGTCGCAGGCCATGGAGGCGTTGGACCTGCCAGGCTGCTTCCGCACGCGAAGCCACAGCTACCTGCGCGCCATCCAGGCCGGCTACTCCCAGGACGATGAGTGTGTGCCCTCCATGACCTCCTCCACCGTCACGTCCACCATCAGGTCCACGACAGGTAAGTCTGGTCCACCCCGTCTTCTCCACTGCTACGCCGTTTTTTCCCATAGCAGTCTTCCTAACCGTGATTTAGATCCCTGCATGAAAGGGTTCGGGTTTAAGTATTTTGGAGTGTTTCAAGATCCATCCATTCGCTTAAAAAGTAGTCCTCGACGTACGCATTTGGCCCCAGTGTGAGGGCTCTTTAATATAGAGGGCAGAGAAGACCTTTGACTACACTTCACTCAAACCTTACTAGTCCTTGTGGTCTTTTAAAAAGACAGTGATCAACGATATGGCATGTAAAGGCCTTTTAATTCATGATGGAGTGATGCTAAAGCTTCTATCACATATTTATAGACCTTTGATCAAGTCTGATGGGCATAACCCATCTGCTAAGTGTACTTGAAGCCATACTTTTTTTAGAGTGTAACTTCAGTGCCAATCAGTCATATTTCTGCGGAAAAGATATGTTAATTCAGTTTTACTGACTGCACCTAGTTTGTGGTTGAGTGGTCGAGCAGCTGGTCCACACTTCAGCCTTCAGCCTAGCTTTATCAATGTCCTGCTCTCTTCTCATCTTGGCTGCTGTGTATGTATGTGTATGTGTGTGTGTGTGTGTGTGTGTGTGTGTGTGTGTGTGTGTATTTTGCATGACCTGCATGTGAGTCGCTTTGAGAAAATAACTATGCTCTGCCTTTATTTTCTTCACCCTTTGGTATCCGTGTTCCTTAAGGACCTAGGCTATGAACCCTATTGAATTAGGCTTACCCACTTGTGGAACTGATACCTTAACACTCCACAGCTCAAGGGATTGTCATATTTTTTCTCCTCCGGTGTGTATGTATGTGTGTGTGTATGTGTATGTAGGTACATGTTTACGTGTGTGTTTGTGTTTGTGTGACAATGTTTGTGTGTCAGGTCAGTGTATGAGAGTGGATTGGATCGGGTATTTGTTCCATTTTGTGCTTCAGATGAGACAGGGAAAGGTGACAGTGGTCTATGTTGTGATGGGGAGAGGTGTGTGTGTGTGTGTGTGTGTGTGTGTGTGTGTGTGTGTGTGTGTGTGTGTGTGTGTGTGTGTGCGCGTGTGTCTGTGTGTGTGCGAGTGTGTGTGTGTGTATCTGTGTGTGTGAGCGTGTTGGGGGGAGGGAGACAACTCCGTATTTGTCCTCCAGTCCGAACACCTTCCCAGCAGAGAGAACCACATGGTGGGGTCATTCAGGGCATTGGCGAATTATTTGGTCCCCTACCAACCAAACCCCCTCCCACTACCCCCCACTTTCCACCCCCAACTCCCACCCCAAACACACTGAGCTCAGCCTCTCCTGCGGAGTCCACAATAATACTGTCCTCTGCTCCACGTCCGTCCGTGGCTTTACAGACCAGTGGCTTAACGCTGTCTGACTGCACTGAGGAAAGTGTCCGTGTGGGGGGGCTTTGGAGCGCTTGGTTGGGGCACACACTGGAGAGCTTGGGCAGGTAGTCTGAACATTTTCTGTTCCAGTTGATTGAATATTTCCACTGCCTTCTCAATGAAAACAGTTCATGTTGCTTCTTTCTAGGAGTGAGCTTCTTTAAGTGACAACAGAGTAGGGGAAGTGAACCCTTTCAATAAGAGTGTCAGTGAGATTGATAAGAGGTGATCAGAGGTGATCCTAAGAGGTGATCCTAAGAGGTGATCCCAAATCATCATCTGTCTAATAGTTGGCAAATTATTATATTAAAAATATTAATTTGTGGATTTGCTAAATTCAACTGTTCTAATGAAGTTCAGGTCATCTGACAACAGACAACAACTGACATTTTCCAAGTTTCCATGGAGGCAATCAACCACTGATTAAATAAGGAGTAAGCAAGATGGCAAACTGTTGGTTTTGAATTCAGGTGGATGGGTCGTACTGGACCTTGCATTTTCAATAGGGTTCATACCTGCTTTCCTTGGAGACCACAGGGTGCCAGAGGTTTTGAAGCTTTCATTTTTGCATTCACTTCTCTCTGATGCACAAAAAAAGTACAGACCTCCATCATCACAGAGAATTTATTCAATTCCGTTTGGATTTGATTATACCACAGGTTTGTCTCCATTACTTCACTGAAGCTTATTGAGAAAATTGTGCAGGCAGACGTCTGCATTCCTTTAATGATGAGGGATGTCTATGCAAGCACACATTTCAGTGAGAAGGCAGTGTTGTCCCTTCCTCTTTCAAAAAAAACACAACAACAAACCAAACAAGCTTATGTGAGTCAAAATGAGCAGAGAGACCAGCTCCAGGCTGAGATAAATTTGAATAATATTTGTTTTCCTCGCTTGAAATAGTGATATGAACAGAAATCACATTGTTGATAACTTTAGTACGCCTAATTGTGCATGTTTTGTCACAGCAATGAAATAAGGGAAAACAGGTTGTTATTCTAAAGTAAATCATGGTTGGATAAATACACATGGGACCTCAGGTCTTGCTTTGACTCACATACGTTTGGTACATGCGTAAATGCCGCCTGTACAACTGCAAGCTCTCCAGCTGTCTCCATCTGCGGATACGCTCCTGTGTTTATATTTGTCTTCCAGAGGGCCATGATTTGCTGGAGGGCACTAGTTTGCTTAATGAGGACAATTTGCCAGACGAGGAGGCAGAAATAGCTTACCTGCCCTGCGAGGATGCCAGCCGGCCCAGGAGGGCCGACAGGCTCCACAGCCAGCGGGCAACCCGGGCAGCCCGGGCAGCCGCGTCCTCCTCCACGGCCGCCACACTGCCCTCGGGTGCGTCTTCATCCAGTGCCAGCCTCGGGATGGGTATCGGGTTGGCTGCCATCCCTCCGGCCGTGCAGGCCACTGTCCAGGAAACAGCTGACCTGGCCCTGGCCCTGAGCCAACAATGGCGGGAGGATGTGACGGCCATGCGGCAGGAGCTGGCTGAGCTGCGGCGGGACATCTGCACCGAGCTGCGCGCCTTCAATAGCAACTTCTCCACCTTCACACAGCGCTACAACACCTGGTCACCCAACTGGGGAAGGGAGGCCCCACAGCCCTCCACCTCTACTGACACCTCCACACCTGGCCATGTGTCTGTTAGCACCCAGGCCAACAGCAAGGGTCTAGTGAGACAGAACACGGCAGACGCAGCTGTCAACTGCCCTTCGCCTGTGGACCTGAGCGTCATGAAGTCTCCAACTCCAGAGCCTCTCAAATCCAATGTCCTGCAGCTGCCCCAGCCAGGCTATGTTAGCCAGATAGTAGCAGATGTGTCAGTTCCTGAAAGTGCCCTCTCAAGTCCAGAGTCAATCAACCTGATGGCAGAGTGTGTGGACTTCACGTTACACGCTGAAGCTTTAGAAGTGCAAAATGTAGACCCACAGTTTCCTCTAGAATCTGACATTGGACTCCTCAGTCCCCAGTCCCGAGAGTCATGGTATCCAGAGGGTTTGGGTTCCTCTCCAGAGCCTGTATACTCTGAGCCTGTAAGCCCATCTCCAGAACCTGCAGATCCAAACCTCACAGAGTCCCCAAGCCCTGAGTACATAGAACCCACCTTCCCAACTCAGCCCCTTCTAGAATACCTTGAGTCAGATGTCCAGTCTCTACCTAGCCCTGAGCCCGCAGACGTAGCAGCCTCAAACCAAGACCATCCACAGCCCATCGAGACCAGCTTAGCCAACTCACCTGAGCTACTGCAGTTAGACCTTAGCTTTCCTGAGCCTCCTCCACCAGTAACAAATGACCCGGAATTCTTGGCCATGCCTGACCTGGACACAGACAGTCTGAGTCCACCCGAGCCAGTGACCTTTGACTCCTTCTCCTGCCCAGAGAAGCTGTCTGCGTCTGACGCTGTGGCAGCTCCAGCTTGGAGTTCAGAGCCAAGCCCAGAGCCGAGGCCAGAGAGTCCCATCTCCGAATGTCCTCCAGAGTCAGAGCATGTCTCTTTACCAGACACTCTCCCGGTTGAGCCAGAGTTACTAAACGTATCAGTGCCCAGTAGCACAGAAACGGTGCCTCAAGATGAAATCATCATCTGCCTGACGGACATGGACACCCTCCACCATGCTGTGTTGTGTGCTGTTGAGGCAGACACTCCGGACTCTCAGACAGACAGCTCAGAGTCTCTCGATGAGGAGATCGAAGAGGTCCAGCATGGCTCTTCAACAGAGAGCGATATCATCAATGTAGCTAGCCTCTACTTGGAAGAGCCCATCCTGGATGTCCCAGACCAAGATGCCAGTATCTCAAGGGATGTACCAGGACTGCATTCGCCTGAGATTGTTCTGGAGACTGTTCCTGGGGCTGAGTCGGGGTCGCCGAGCCCCAGCCAGTCGAGCCCCAGCCAGCCAAGCACTGGGTGCCTGTTCGGACCGGCCCTCCTTAGCAACCCTGTCACTCAGTGCCCTTTCCAATATCCTCCTCCGGAACTCCAGGAGCCAATGGAAACCTCTCAGCTACTGCTGAAGAGCCAATCAGACACCTTTGAGAGCCTGGTCAGCTCTCCGTCATGCAGCGATTTTCTGTGGCTCAGGTGGCAGAAGAAGTCGCAGGGGCCGCCACTCTTGCAAAGGAGTGCCAGCGTCGAACTGTGGCACAGGAAGTTCTCCAACAACTCCCAGATGTCATACATGTCCCTGTCACTTTAATCTGGCACCTTAAATGCATCACGGGAATAGATAGAATGGATGCAGACAGAGTTGAAGGGTGTGTGTGTGTATGTGTGTGTGTGTGTGTGTGTGTTTGTGTGTATGTGTGTTTGTGTGTATGTGATGTGTATGTGTCTGCACTGTGCACATGTTGACATGTCAGAGTGTGAGTGAATGAGTGCTCTGTTTGCGTTGAGTTTGTTTGTAGAGAATATTGATGTACCTGTGGGTCTGTGTGTGTGTGTGTGTGTGTGTGTGTGTGTGTGGGTGTGTGTGTGTGTGTGCCCTGCATGCACACGTGTCTGTCTGTCTTTGGCAGTGTATGTGTGTCTTAGTGTGTGTATGCACATTTGGCCGGAGGAGAAAAAAAAGGGAATGTTTTGAGAACTGGAGTTTTTCGATAAAAACTTTAAGAACTACCTTAACACTGCATCGGTGCCACTGTGAGACAAGGAATAGAACTGAACGCATTCAATTAAACTGCTCGCTAAAATGTTCAGCAAGAACTGAATACGCCTCAGCTGCAGAGGTGTATCAAAATATTTTTTTCTTTTTCTCTCGCTCTCTTCAAAGACTGACTGTGCTTGTAATCATTCATCCAAAGATATGCTATATTTAACTTATACATGACGTGGCTGAAACTGCCTCAGTATTTGGGGGAATTTTCATGTTTTGAATGTGTGAATTTCTTGACAAGCCGGCACAGAGTAAGATACTGTGTTTGAGTAGGAGAATGACCAAGGATATCGACATGGAGCACTTATAGAAAAAAAACAAAACACTTCCTTTCTGAGGAATCAGACAATCAAGACATTTTTCTCTTACCTCAGATGTTTGAGTATGTGATACTGAGTGTACTGTTACAGACTTTGTTACAGGGTCAGACTGTAACGTGCTGAACAGGGTCTTCTCAAAGAGAGTCTCTGTGGTTTTTGATAATAGCCTTTCTTTTTTCCTCTCAACGTGGATTTGTGATTGTTTTGATGAAACCCAGCAGAACCTGATGTTCATATTGTTACCTACTACTGCTGAAGAGAATTAGTAGAAGTCCCAACAGAGACCTGCAGCCTTGCGATATAAAACGAAAAAAAAGTGTGTTTAATTTACTCCTGTAATGCAAAACGCGTCATGCATGCCTCAGACGCTCTATGTGACCTTTTGAATTAATTGGATCTCCAATACATACGTAGATACGCAGGCAGACACATGGAGACACAGAGAAATACTTGCAAACACACACTGATACAAGAACAAACAAAACTACACACACACACACACACACACACAGATGTACATATTCATTCAAGTGATATGTACTGTATGTATGGACATCTACATTCGCACACACATACACACACACACACACAAATGCACACATAGATACACACTCAAGTACAAGCACATGTGCATACAAACATGCACGCTCAAACCCACATGCATGCAAAGCCTCATGCACGCATACACAGATACAGACTCATTCAGTACCTACATAGTACCACACACACACACACACACACACACACAGTTACACACACTCTATCTATCTACCCAGTAACACTGTGTTTGTACTTTAAGCTAATCCCAGACCTTTTTTTGTATTCGCACCCCAGTCTCATGTACCCAGTTAATTGTATATGCACTGTGAATGTATGCACCCCGAACGAGAACTGGGATCCCCCCTTTTTCAAAGACTGAAAGGGAACTCTGACCGACCACAGCTGTTAACTCCAACAGGGGCACTGAAAGTTCTCCTTTTTTCCCGTTGACTCAGAACTAAGGAACTCTTATCTGAAGGAGAACTCTCCCTGACTAGACACTAACCCCCATCTCTCCACAATTCTCACTCAGGCACTTAACATGGGTACCATCATCACTTTGTCCACATGACCCTCCCACAATTCTTGTCAACAGGTTGTTTTTTTGTCCTCATGAAGAGTTCCAGGAGAAAGGTTGTTGTATAATACACATATCTGAAGACTACTCCAGAGGTGCTAAGTGTACAGAGTAAAACTGTAGATACTTCTAGAGTGAATGACCCAAACTGTTATATGGGTGGGTGAGAAAAAAAAATATTTGGATTTACGCATCGTTGCATACAGCATATTTTTAAAAAGGCCGAAAGTACTATGTTTACCATTGTCCCTACGTGTTGCTGCTGATTCATACCGTGCCTTCCATACGCTTTTTGATCGTGATATCCCACTGATAATTGTTTTTTGCCTCACAGAGTGATTGGGTTTCTAATTAGTGTAGATTTTTGGGGGGGTTCTAGTGAACACTGAGCTAAGAAGACAAAGACGGCGGATGGTCCTGAAAGAAGACTGTCCAATTTGGCCTTTTACTTGTGTCATTTTGCCTTGACCCTGTGAAAAAAAGCTTTTTTATACATATATATATATATATATATATATATATATATATATATTTCACAAAAATGAAAGTATTTGGGTGAAAGTCACTATGCTGCATAACACCTTCAATTCTTAGAATAAGTGCCATGGACATTCTCAAAGATTACATTTTTACTGAAAGAATAAAAACGTATCACCTAATAATAAGATTACGTCAGATTTAGAATTTAGTCGTAGTTTCTCCTCCCCATTTGGCAGTAAAAAGTTTAGCTTTAACTGATCCATATTTAAGTACACAGTATTTAAAGTGTTGGCTGTTTATTCATGTGGGTGTGGACTTGGTTACTAATAATGTTTGCACTTTATATGATCACCAGACTCCGATTGTTCCAAAAAAAGGGGATATTATATAATTTAGCAGCTTATAAATTTCTCCTGGACTTAAACAGTGTGTATGAGTTTACAGGTGATACATTTATGGACTTCCAAAACAAGAGTATATATATATATATATAATCAGTACTGACCCAATAACTACAGTTAACTGAACAGCTCAGATCAATGCATAAATTAAAAAAAATATTACATGCAGGAAAATTAATGTCTATAAAAGTATGATGAGGTGTAAACTGCTTTTATGATTATGTATGCAGCTTCCATCTTTACAGTATGTCATCGCTTTCCTCCCATCATTCAAGTCTAAATTTTACTCCCCACAGGGCACATTGCAATCCTCCAGCTACAGTGGAGATGTTTGTCCAGATGTTGATGGGAGCATAATTAACATGCGATGATTGCTATATGAATGTGACCTCTGTTAACTGGGCCTCTGTCTTTGTTTTTTTTAATGATATCTGTTCTTTCTCTGTTTTTTTTTTTATGATATCTGTCCTTGTGTCATGTCTAACAGAAATCTGCTGTGCAGCTGAAAGGAAAAACAAAAACCTTAAAGAATTTATACTGTAATTTCCTCATTATCTTAGAGTGTAGCATACAACAGAGCTATCCATATCCAGTCCACTCATTGGCTAAAAATATTTCCTGTTTGATCTGCTTTGTGATGTTCTCAGAACTGAAGTACCATATGTCATAAAGGGAATCTCTTAGCACTGATTGGGAATAACAGGTGTTACTCAGCTGCCTTGAAACAAGCCGATTATGATGTTTCTGGCAACAGTGTGTGTGTGTGTGTGTATGTGTGTGTGTGTGTGCATTGCCTTACTTCCTTCTGTTGTGTTCATTAAAGCGACTGGGATGCCTGGCTTTGGGGCTCGTCCATAGGTCATGCTGGGGGTGGGAATTTGATGACTGCATCATGTGCTAATAGTCACTAATGTTTCAAACTGCTCTGGCTGGAAGAGAGAGGGAGGGAGAGAGATTGCCATGAGATTAAAGAGACAAACCATAGATCAACAGAGATACAGAGAGTGCCAGAGGAACAGAGAGCGAGAAAGGAGAGCAAGAGAGAGAAAGAGCGTGTGTGTGTGTGTGTGCGTGCGTGCAAACGTGTGTGAAATTATGAATGAGAGGCAGACTGTATGAGTGTTCAGGACATACGGTTGGGGATCCAGTGTTTAGTGTCTTGTAAGTGAACCTGTGGGATGAAAGGAAAGCAAGGCCACATGTTCATCCTTTTATGATGCCCACCCTTATGAGGGCATCTATTATAGTCCTTTATCTCTGAGTCCTGCATGATTCAGTTAGCCAGCTGTCAGTCTTGGTTTTGTTTTAGGCATCTCTGTTACCTTACTGTAGCTTTTCAGGTAGCTCATTTGATCATGTTAAATTTGGATTATTTTGTTATTTTGGTAATGTTCATTTCCCTGATGCCTCCATATTTTCAAGATTTGTGAATTGATGGAATGGTACAAGACCTGATATCATTAAAGACGTTCCATTTTGTGTAATGTCTGCTGAAACGTTTGCCTACCCTCTGTTTTTATGTACAGACACACACACACAAACAAATATTCGCATACACACGCTTTGCAGTGGTTGTCATGGAAACTATATGAGACATCAACAGCATATTTCATAACCAAATATTTCATAACTATCCAGTCAAGCAGACAAAAACTTTATTTTCCTTTTGAAAGTCACACACCACCCCAAGAACAAATGTTGAAAAATCAAATGAAAGCAGACTCAGTGTATTCTACAGTTCTGCTGCTTGTATAGAAGTTTATTCAAGTTTATGTTTTTATTGTCAGTAATGCCACACCCAAATAAAACGAATATTGAAATCAGGGCAGTAGCAAATTTTTCCATCTCCTCATTTTTAGGAATCCAGTTCCGGCTTCCCTCCTCAGGCAGTGTGGATCGGCCATCCCAGCAGCCTCCAGGTACAACCACGTCACACCTAACATCATGCCTGAAACACAACAGTCAGAACACAACATGTAGAGCCTTTACACTTACAACTCTCAAAAACAAGCAATAATGACTAAGCTGTGTGCTGACGCTTTTCTATTTGAGTACCAATCAGTTATTCTATTTGGCGCCCGACTGGTGGCTCTGTCAAGATTAGGTCCTCTAATGAAGTAACAATGTTTGTGTCAGAGTCGTGGTTGTTATTTTTAAACAGGCATCTGCTGGGCAAATTGGGAAGGGTTGAGTTGAATTAAGTCAAAGCTGCCCCCAGAGAGTTGGCTGCGTGTTTGTTTTTAATGTTCCCAGAATGTACACACACACACGCACACCCCACACACACACAGACAGGACTGCTCGTCTACTCCAAGAGCTTGAGTGTGTGATTCAGAAGGGCTGACCCATCGCTTTGTCCATGCTAAAGTGGACGAGGCCGTTGATTAATAAAAAACCTCTCCTTCTCTCACTATCAATCTCTCTCTCTTTCTCTCTCTCTCTCTCTCTCTCTCACACACAAACACACATACACCCTTCTCTCTTTCCATCAAGCACATTCAGATAAAAATAGCGCTAACCCTACGTTAATTAATAATTCTCAGAGCTAAGCATCTGGGCTGGCTAATAACCCGGCGGGACGTTTCTTTTTTTTCGTGCTTGTTTTGTCTGGCTGCGTTTCAGAGTTTTCTCCTTGAGAGCTGCAGCACCCCTCTCGGCTTATTGATTCTTCAGGCACGAGCTCTTATCTCGCCGCTAGATTGGAAAACTGCAGTGGAATGTGAAATGTCCTTCCATCCCCACCGCCTCTCCTCTACCCTCTTTCCACTTCTCTCTTCTCTCCCTCTCTCTACGCTCTTCCTCGCCTCTCTTTTCTTCATCTCCCTTCTCCCCTCCTCTTCTCATCTCTCCACTTCTCTCCTCTCTCCCTCTTTCTTCTCCCTTTCTCTCATCTCCTTTCTTCTCCATCTCTTCCTCTCCTCCCTCTCTTTTCTCCCCTCTTCTCCTCTCTTTTCTTCTCCATCTCTCCTCTCCTCTCCCTTTTTATTCCTCTCCTCTCCCTCTCTCCTTCTCTACTCCATCTTTAGGCTCAGCCTTTCCCCTCTGGTTATCTCTTCACCATCCATTCATCCCTCACTCTCAGACAGGGGAGGGTCTGGCAGTGTGAGAGTGTCCATCAGGGACGAGGCTGGCCCACATGACCGATGTCCCGTCACATCGCTGGACTCACAGACCCCCTGCTGCTGCTGCTGCTATTCCCTCTGCTTTCAACAGCAGCCTTGATAGCAGGAACTTTCTCTATATATATATATCTCTACTCCTCCCTCTCTCTTTGTCTTTCCTCTGTCTCCTTTTCTTTCTCTCTCCATCATTCCCTCGCTCGATCACTTCATCTCGGCACTTCATCTTTTCGACCACTCTCCTCTGTTTCCTCCCATCCCAATAACCTCTCACTCTTTTTATCTCCGCCCCCCCCATTCCACCATTCTCTCTTTCTCTTTTTCCCTATCCTTCCCTCGCTCCCTCAGTTGGGGCTCTATTTTTAGCCATGCAGGGTCTCATCCGTCAGCCCGTCTGCACTGCCCCATTAGGCTTTTTGTTTTAGAGCGCTGCCAGGGTTCAGGACGGGACTGTTTACATCGGTGCCAACAGCAGGCAACAGGGTGGCAGCGCCAAGCGGGGCGAAATGAGGCGAAGAGCTGGCATACCAGACTTGACTGAGGTCACTGCAGTTTGGCAGTGCCCATGACTGTTTTTGTCCATTGCATAATAATGTATGACTCCATCAAATGACTTCTGTTAATATAAGGACCCTGAAGAAAAAAAAAAACACCCAGTGTCAAGTTGTTAAGTGCCTAAAAAGAAGTAGAAAGGATTGATAACTCTAGAGCCTCTCTAGGAAGACACAGCAAAATGGGTCTTCCATGTTTTCAAAAGACCACTATTTTTGAAGGAGAAAGGATGGTGCACAGATGGTGTAGACTAAAAATGACTGAAAATGTTCCTCAAAGGGGAGAAGAAAAACAGATGAAAAACATTTGGGACTTTTGTTACCACATAGTTTGGCGTTATTTGCATTATTTGAAGCTAAACTTCTAAGCACATGTGAATGGGGTTGTTGTGGTTTTGCAGACTTAGTTCAAAGTGACTGAGCTCTTTAAGTAGAATGGGATGAGCCGCCAAATGTGTTCACACTCTGCATGGTTTATGTGTTTAAATACCCGTGGCTCCATGCCTCCAAGATTTAGTCCTTGTCATGAAATGTTCCTGCCACAGGACTGGCGACAGAGATGGATCTCTCCATTAAACCTTGGAAGAGATTCATTTGCACACTCTTAAACATCAACAAAATCAACAGCAACAGCAACTAGAACAATAACAACAAAAAAAAAAAAAATCAAACTGTCGTCTCAGAGGTGATGAATTTAACCATGTGAAAATTTGTCTTATGACTTGTCCTTCAAGCCTGGAGTCGAAACTACACCCCACACCCCTTCTCCCACAAAGTCCTCTCCCCATCACTAACCCGCCCCCCCGCCACGCCAACCCATCAGACATTACCATCCCACTCACACTCATGATGGATAGAACCCCTTAAAGAAAGAGACGCTCATTTGATTCACTTTGATTACGTCCCCAAAGTACTTCATCAACTTGCTGGCGCTCTTGGGTCCTTGTTCTTCCATGTCAGCCACGTCTAATGGAAGCTCAGAGTGTTTTTTTTTTTTTTTTAGATAAACTTGGACCTTTTAGTGAAGATTTCTTTTTTTCTTTTACTTGTTTAAAAGCAAAGTAAGCCTTCGGGGCAGGGGATGAGATTGGAACAAACGTTAACTCAAAGCGGAGGAGTACTAAATCGTGTCTGTTGAAAGAAGCAACCCATGTCATTCAGGATAACTATTTCAGTCATATCGGAAGGGAGATCCCTGTTTAGGTGCCTTGGAGAACACCACTTCCTCTGTGTGGGTGTGTGAGTATCTGTTTCTCTGTGTGTGTGTGTGGTGTGTGTGTGTGTGTGTGTGTGTGTTCCCCTGTGTCCTACCAAAACTCTATCATCCATCCCTGGGCTCATGTAGCTGTATGTGGAGGTGGACTGGTGGCACTGAAGGGCTCTGATGCACAACACCCTCCCAATCCCCACCGCCCTCACCCAAACCTTCTTCTGCGCCATCACTGCCTCCTCACTTAACAAATGAACGGCGAGCCTAGAGCAGAGCCAAGCTCCCTGGCCACGACAGAGCCAGAGTTATGAGCCCCCCGCCGCATGACTTGTTTGGTAACGGCGTCTATTTTTGGCCCCCGCTGCTGAATCATGCTCTCTCTCCTCCTCCTCCCTCCTCCTCTTCCGCCATCTCTCCCCCCTATTTTTTGTTCTCCTAAAGTGCTCTCTCTCTCCTCTTCCTCTCCGTCGCACCTTCTTTCTCTTTTTCTATCTCTCTATCTACTGTATCTTTTGCTCCACATCCCATCCCCATCTCTCTTTTTCTCTCTCTCTCTCTCCCTCTCTCTCCCCTACCCTTCTCTCTCTCCCTCTCTCTCTCTGTTTCTCTCTCTCTCTCTCTCACACACACGGACACACTCTTTCCTCCTCCTCAGTTTTCTTCAGAATGACAGACCAAAATAACCTTTTTTATTTATTTTGAAATGAAAAAAAAAAAAAAACTGCATCATCCATCTCCTGTGTTCTAAGCTCTTTGGCCCCTCGTGGGTTGCCTATCTGCCGTGTTTATACACACTGATTTATAATGGGGGTGCAAACAGCGGACGTCGCGTAATTGGGGTGACACATACAAGATCAGTTCATTGTTCCAGCGGAATGAAATCGGACGTAAATGTCATTGTGTTTTCCCAACAGTAGAGCTAATCAGTGGGCTACATTTGTGGTTCATAAGGTTTACGTTGCCTCCCATGAAGTTGTTTTTTTCCCCACAAAGCCCTGAGCCCTCAGCACTGTTCCAAGGCATGAAGGGATCTTTCATCTTTTCTTCATCCAAATTTTCCATGATGTTATGTTTGGTGTTTACAGAAAGATCATCTCCAATCTCCAACAAGCTCCATACATTCTTACATAACCAGGGCGTTAGATGAGGGGAACATAAGGTTAGTGTTTGTACACCAGCCATATTTGCAGCACAGTCTAAGCTCCAGCCCAGTTTTCTCTGAAACAGATCAAATATTGATACTGTTTTTGTATTAATGTCTCGAGTGAGTGTCTAGATGAGTCATCTTCTGCAAAAAATGACTAAATATTGAGAGTTTTCAAGGCTTGTGGAAACTTTTTTTGACGATGGTGCAGCTTAGACAACAGTGTGTGCAGATGAGTGCATGACCCATCCTGTCACCCTCGCTAATAAGCAGACGAGCTTCATATGGAGGAAGCCGGGAGATTCCGTTAGATAACGTTTCACGGAATTATTTCCTAAGACTCGCTTCCGTCCCTCTTTTCTCCCCTGAGGAGGGACCTATCAAACGGAGAGGCGGTTAATGTGCAGGGTCGTGTGTGCCGTGGATTAGGAGCCTGTTCTCATTTGCACTCGAAAAGAAAGGCATCCTCGTTCGTCCTAATCCTTCGTCTCCTCGACCCCGCCCTCCCCATCAGACGTGAGAGAGAGGAAGGAGATAACTGTCTCCTCTCATCACAATCAACGAGTTTGCTGGGTTCCTCCTGCTCCTGACACACCAGCCCCTTTTAGAGTCGTTCATTAAGAGCTTCAGACTTTTAGACTTAATGGCTATCTTGAGGTTTGAAGTTTATTTATTTAAAACACGGACAGCATCTATTGATATACTGAACATTGAATGCAAATATACAAGATTATAGCCATATAGGCTAATTTCCAATTAGCAATCTTTTGTCTCATGACAGGTTAATGGGCCCTAATAAATAAAGAAATATGTTAGATAAACAAAACAAACAAAAAGACAACAATAAAGACACTAGACACAATAGAGATTATGCAGTTGTGATAGTAACTTTGATTTCATCGTATTCTTCTTACACCACTGCTCATTTATATTATACAATAACAACTATATATATATATATATAGTTGCTATTGTATAATGTGTATATATATATATATATATATATATCTCCTGTCTTGAGGAGATTTTAGACTAGACTGCTATGTCATTTGCTGTCTGTTTGCCTTCTATTTGCCTTTCAACAGTAATCACCACTGTTTCTCACACCGACAATGAGCTCAATTTGTTACAATGGGAACACAACAACCTTAATGAAAAGAAACAAACAAACTTCAGTTTGTCATTTTAAACATCTCGTTTCTGTGCTTGCCTCAACAGCGGTCACCTACACCCCGAGCACACCCAGCTACAAGCGCACGCCACCGCCGGTCCCACCGCGCACCACCTCTAAGCCGCTGATCTCGGTGACGGCGCAGAGCAGCACCGAGTCGACGCAGGATGCCTACCACGAGGGCCGTATCTCACGCTCCAGCGGCGGTCTGTGGGCCCCCGACGGCCTGGGCCTCAGCTTGGGCCGTGCCCTCTACAACTCCACCGACAGCTTGGACAGCACCAAGGCCGTCAGCATCGCCATGGAGGCGGCAGCGGCCATGGCCAGCAAGCGGCACCCTTCCACCGACAGCCACAGCTCGGTGCTGACCTGCGACAAGGCCGTGCTGGTGTCCAAGGCCGAGGAGTACCTCAAGACCCCTCGCTCCTCTATAGGAATACAGGTGCTGCTGCTGCTACTGTGTGTATGGTGTGTGCGCGTGTGTGTGATTGTGTGTGTGACTTTTGGTATGTGTGTGGATGAATGTAGATGTGTGTGTGAGTGTGATTGTGTGTGTGTGTGTGTGTGTGTGATTGGATAAATGTAGATGTGTGTGGGGGTGTGGCATGCATGATATGTGTGTATGGTGTTTGTGTGTATGTAGGGGGGTGTTATTTATGTGTGTGTTGCTGCTCCCCTGCCTTTACTCCCTATGCTTCAGCTCCCCCCCGTCACGACTCCAAATTCAATTCCACTCATTTCTGAGCAATTTAAATTCGAATGGACTTTACCAGCTTGGGAGTCGCACAGACACAATTGTGATTGCAAACCTGGTAACAACAAAATAGCTCAAAAGCTGCCCGACAAAAAGGTTTGTGAATCAGCGTGTGTGATCCACATGGACTCCTGCTGTGTGTGTGTATGAGCCCTCCAGTGTTTGGTGAAGCTTCAATTCAGTCAGGCATGATGTAGAATCACAAGAGCGCGTATGCACACAAACACCTCTGGGATAACGCAGGAGGTCATGCATGGCAACACACATTTACTCACACAAACATACAACACACACACACACATGCACACTTACATGCACACACATACAGATACACGAACACAGACACACACATATGCACACAAGCGAACACATCGTGTGTGTGAACACATAGCATACTGTATTCACAGTTTTTCCAGAAGCTTTGGGACGTTTATCTAATGCCTACATCTACCATTACTAATGTGGTCACACTGGATTATGTCTTCATATTTTACTGCATCTCCATGATTATACTCTACGTCAAAGCAAGTCATTATTTTTTGGAATGCATCTTGATTATTATCATCACTTTTCTGTAGTGCTTAAATTGCTCTTCACCTTTTTTTTTTTATGCTTTCGTAACACAACAGCTTGTCCCTGTAAGGGACTCTAACATCTGTTATGTGGGACAGACTCAACCTGCTGCATCAATGTTGTTTGTTGTCTTTACAAGATGTAGTACAGTTCAGATTCATCACAAGAGCACAGTACATGTAAAAAGATTTTTTTCATGAAGAAAAGGCTTTGCCTTTTAGTTACGCTCCAAGAGTGAGGAGGCATTGTGTTGGTGCACGTTTCTAAAAATAGCAGCCAATGAGTCATCTTACCGCAATCCATTAATTAGGATTCAACTCATGCCGGAGCAGGCATCAGTGAATGGGCTTGCTCGCCTGCTCCCAGCCTCTCTGAGCCCATTCCTCTCCTTTCGCTCTGCCTCTTTGTGCACTCTCTCTCTCTCTTTCTGTCTTTCTCTCTCTTATCATCCACTCTTCTCTCTCTCACTCTCCCCCCCCCCCCCCCCCTCTCGTTCCATCTTCCGCATCCCCCCTTTGCCCCGTGGCATGATGGCCATGAGCGATGCCATCTCTGTCTCCGATCGGAAAATGTCAGGCCTGCCACCGCATAAGACAGCCACGTCTGCCTGCCTGACCATTCCACGTGTGCCAGTTTTATAAAGCACCATCACTGCCCAGCGTAATGACAACTCCATCAATCTCACACACTCACACACACACACATTCATGTATACATCATCCCAGTGACAGACTAAGTGCAGCATCACTTCCAAAGTAGCTAGTGGTTTTTACATGTCTAATTTTCATATGCATGAAGGCACTGTGTGTCAAATACATCTCAATATATCTCTGGTGTGACAGTGAAGATAATGTTAAAATTCCCACTGCACTTGCCTATGCTGAACTGATACTAATGAGTTGTAAAACCAGTGTTCGCTAAGCAATAAGATACTTCAGAGTAACATCACTTCTGGTTATTGATGATGACGTGCTAAATGAATCATTGGTAGCTGGATTGGGCTTGAATGTGAATTGCTGTTTTAAATGTGAATTGCTGCAGTACAGGGTTGTGCCATTGCCCAGAACAGAGAGATAGCATGTTATCCAGTATGGATCAGTATCCGCCATGTTATCCAGTTGCTTGCTATGATTTGATTCTTCATCTCCTCTACCTCCCATACATCATGCTGGCCTGCTGGCCTTCTGACTTCCTGTCTGTGCTTTTTTCTACTTCTTCTGTCTTTCAATTTTATTTGTTTATTATTTAACTCTTTTTTTCTTTCCTACTTCACTCTCTCCCTTTGCAAGTTCTCACTTGCCTCCCACCCATCTCTCTCTCTCTCTCTCTGCATCTCCACCAGTGTTGCTGTGTGTTGTCATGCTAACTGTGGCGTTATTTGTGGAAGTGGTCCCAGCTGATGGGGCAGCCTGGCGCTGGGTGATGGATTGTGATTTTAAGTGGCTGAGCCTCCATGGCCGTGCTTGCCTGCGTGGGTGCCTTCATGCATATAAGCGCCTGTGTGTGTGTGTGTGTATGTGTGTGTGTGTGTGTGTGTGTGTGTGTGTGTGTGTGTGTGTATGTGTGTGTGTGTGTGCATACAGAGGAGCGCCCGCCGCCGTCGGTGGAAATCAGCACGAGACGTCACCGCTGATTTAGCACCCTCATAATCAGCCCCAGAGATGCAGATTAGTGGTAGAGAGAGAGAGAGAGAGACAGAGAGAGGGGGAGCAGTGAGGAAAGTTGGAGAGAGAATGAGAGGAGGATAGATGGGTAGAGAGAGAGAGAGAACTATAAGAGCTGAGTTATGGGAAAGTAGAGGCACAGCAGGTGAGCAAAAGAAAGTGAAAGAGTAAAAGTTTGTGTGTGTGTATGTGTGTGTGTCAGAGAGAGAGAAAGAGAGATGAAGAGTGAGAGAGGGAGTGAAGGGGATCTGTGTCAATATGTCTGTGTTAGTGTGTGTGAGAGAGAGGAGGAGTGAGTGAAAGCAAGCGAGAACGAGAGAGAGAGATGTTGGGCGGAGAAATGAGAGCGAAGAAGTGGAGGTGGAAGACATAGGGAGGCAGGGGTCCCTGACTGAATTATATTGGTTTTCAAATTGGCTTCAGTGATGTGTGTGAAATACAAAAACACTTTCGATTACCGATAGCTAGCAGCAGGGAGGGCTGCTTCTATTGAAACATTGGAGGTACATTTGATGCAACAAATCTGCTTTCCTAGAATACATACGCATTTCCCATAACCTGCACTCTTAGGCCACTGAGGGTCTTCTGCAGTGCACAAGCAATCTCTAGGCTCCATGTCAGTGGGTTGCTGGGGAAAAAGCAATCAGGCCTATTCTCCTGCAAGGTGCTGATTTATGGATGGACATGGTTTGACCTTTCACCCTTGGCTGCTCCGTGCTCTGCTTTTTGCAGATAAGGTTATAGTTCAGATGAAACACTTCTTAAAATGTGAATGTTCAAAGGGAAGAAAGTCCACTGTGAGTCATCATGGTGTGGAGGAAACTCGTTCAAGACAAAAATTGTCAGATTGTTTACTAACCCTTTGGTTACCAGTGGCCTTTGTTGTGAGAAGGTGTTATATTGGAGAGGGATCAGGACATGGATTTGGCAACATCAAAGCCAAATC
>PYXC01000362.1:402500-577500 GCA_015244755.2 Tenualosa ilisha | reverse complement strand
GGGCCTCACCCTCGTGCCGGCGCGACGGCACGTGGTTCATGACCCTGCTCCATGCGGAGACCAAGAAGATGGAAGGGTGGTGCAAAGAGATGGAGGGAGAGGCGGAGGAGAACGACCTGTCGGAGGACAGTGAGTGTCACAGGAGGGAGAGGAGTGGGGTTGGCAAGCGGGCAAGCGGAAGAGGGTGATGGGATTTGTAAAGAGCTGCCGCGGATGTTCTTCCTCCTCCTCCTTTTGACAGGCCACTTTGCAAAGTGCAGGCTTAGTTTAGGGTCACGGATTAAAAGCATGGTTGATGTTGAGAAATAACTCCATTATTAATGGCTTTTGGATGTATTATGTGAGTTTTTCTTTTATGTTTGTGTTATTATGTAATGTACGTATGTGTGTTTCAAGTGTTTCTGTATTGCTGACAGAAGCAATTTAGTGTGTGTGTGTCAACGTGTGTGTGTGTGTGTGTGTGTGATGTAGTTAGAGAGCTGAAAGGTTGCTGTTTGTGTGGTCTGATATGCCTAGGTTTTATGCGGCTTAGAGTGTGTGTATGTGTGTGTGTGTACATGTTGATGGGTGTCTGAGCTCATGTGTTGATCTAAAATGTGTGTGTGTGTGTGTGTGTGTGTGTTTAAGTCCTAGGGAAAATCCGGAGCGCCGTGGGCAGCGCTCAGCTTCTCATGTCTCAGAAATTCCAGCAGTTTTACTGGCTGTGTCAGCAAAACCTGGTGAGGAACACCTTTTACACACTTATTCCTCCCTCCCTCCCTCCCTTTCTCTGTGTCTGTTCCTCACTCACTTACTCACTCACTCACCTACATAAATACACACATACACATTACATTTATTTTACTTTTAGCAATTTCACTCTCATTCACTCACTCGCTCACGAAAACAGCCAAGCAGACATTCTACTTTTTACTTTCTGTCGTCTCTGTGTGGATGTCTCTTTCTCTCCCTTTCTCTCTCTCTGTCTTCCAACTAGATATCTCTCTACCCATCTCTTCCTGTTGTCCTCTGGTCCTTGTGGTCTCTGTCTCTGTTTGTCTCTGTAGATGGTATGTTGTGTGTTATTTGGTGTACTCTTATGCCATTTGTCTGCTTGGTGATGGACAGTATCCGGTGGCCATCTTGTAAGGGGATATCCTGACAGAGTAGTGGGGATATGTGATAGCAATTATGTATTGCTTTTATGTGCCATTATGTGGTACTTCCCAGTCTTGGTACAGTAAGTTTAGGAAGTTAGAAACCTTGTTATAAGGATGCAGGAAATGAACAAAGCGAAAGAAGAAATGGATATTGATCTGAACTCACCATCTCTAATGACTGGATAAGTGACCAGACATCTTTCTTTTTGATAGTTTTTCATTTAATTTCTGTCTCCAGCACTGATGTCTGAAACACTGGATGTGTGT
This sequence comes from Tenualosa ilisha, assembly GCA_015244755.2. Classification (NCBI taxonomy): domain Eukaryota; kingdom Metazoa; phylum Chordata; class Actinopteri; order Clupeiformes; family Clupeidae; genus Tenualosa; species Tenualosa ilisha. Next base: position 576,094 of record PYXC01000362.1, on the reverse strand, counting down.
GTGTTTGTGTGTGTGTGGGGGGGGGGGGGGGGGTAAACCACAATCATTCATATCTTCTGAGGGTTTTTTAAAGGTCTGGGCAAATCTCCCCTGTGCGTTTGCAAACCAGTTTTACCCCTTTCTCCCTCCCTCAGCCTAGCCAAACAACCCATCTCTTAAATTGGACCTGTCTAGAATTGTGACAAATTGAGTGGCCATTTCTTGCCCTGAGCAGCAAAAAAATGCTTGTTCAGATAGGCTTAAAAGTGCACGGGTCATGTAGTCTGTGAACATAAACACTTAAATTGAGTTCTCCTGGCCTTTCCCTCTTCAACTCCAAAGAGACGCCACCGTCGGAAATGTTACATAACACGTGGGGTCTCAGAGCTTGTGAATTTCCTCTTTTCATAAAGGAGTCTGTGAATAACATTGCAAAACACTTTCAAAACACGGATTTCGGTCGATTTCAAAAAGTGACGTTGGCAAATAAGAGGCTTAGGAAGTTGTCTAATTATGTTTGCCTTGGGCTGTCATCCGCTTTTTCTCTCCCAGAGAAATCCCCGACAACCAACTTCCATACGCTTTCACTCCTTCACTCCTGATTTCTCTCTCTCTCTCTCTCTCACTTTGTCTCAAACATGCTTTTTCTCATTCTCATATTCACACGAATACACACACTTACAAATGCAGACCACATACTGACACACACACAGATGTATACATACAAGCACACACACACACACAAGCACACTCATACCCATACACTGACTTTCTCGGAGTGTATGTATTTGAACTCTCCAGAGGTGCCGGGGGGATTAAGCATAGTGCTGACTGTCGTAGCTAACATTTTCCCAGCATTCTTGAGGATGTCAGCAGGAGCTGTCAGAGCTAAGAGGGAGCGTCAGCTTATGTCACCGATTGTAAAAAGGTTAGGGGTCACTCCTACAGCCGCACACTCCGACGGCGGCCGTTTCTGAGTAGGGTGACATTCTCGAAAGCATCATTGCTAGCTTCCATTGTTGTCATGGTCATTATACCGTTTCACCCAGTGTCAGAACTACCCAGATCTGGCGGACGTTAGCAATGACGCTGTCTAGAAACGCCCCCAAGGGCTGGCTGGGTCTGCGCTGAACAACACACCTGTGACTATAATCTCTATGACTGTTCAATGACTGTTACTTTCCAGTCACATGATTTCCAAAAAAGCACTGTTAAAACATTAGCACTGAAGCCAACCAAAGTGCATAGACACCCCTCCCCCCTCGCCGGCATATTGAATGAGAAAAGTCACAAGGTCTTTGGGGAGTGTCATCGCTCTTGTTTCATGAGTTTGTGAGGTCTTTAGTGTTATCACACCAAAAACAGGTGGAAAGTCTACTAAAATGTTTATTGTGTGCCTGGCAGTAATATTTCAACTGAATAAGAAAATAGCTTTTTGAATTCCTATAACAGCCGCCCATATTTTTAAAATCATTGAGCGCTGTTGGGAAAGCTTGTATTGAGGGCTCGAATGTGCGTGATTTAATGAGTCCCCCTTGGTGGCACTTTCACAAGCTGCGCGGATAGAGAGGCTTCTGGAATAACAGACCCATCAAAGCTACTAAATTTATTTGTCCGCACAGGCCGAATGATACTCCCATCGCATGAATCATGTCATGGATAACTCAAAAATGGGGATTTATGCTAATGAATGCTCTCGCGTACAGCTCCACGGGCCATTGTGTTGCACATTGAGAGTACTTGGTGAGGACCCGGGCATCTATGACCACTGGTCATGCTGTATTCCTTAGCCTAAATGTCAGTGCAGTTTTACTTTTTTTTTTTACCTCCTGCTGTTTCCATCTCTTAGAGCCTGGTCGCTTCACATTCTCCCCAGGCCTCCTATCAGTATTCGCCACTCGCTGTCCCGTATCTGTTCGCTCTGCGAATTGCCCCGAAGTCTCCTCAGATCGGACGCAATGGTCCTCTGGTAAAGGTTTGGGTGTAGTGCATGAATGAGAATGCTCTGGAGGCGGCAGCACCAACATCAGGTCGCCCAAACTTGCTACTGCCTTGACCCATGAAGTGCCTGTCAGACAGGGCCCTTTGTGAGGTGCATTCCAAGCAGTGGATCCAACTCAACTGCCCTTCCTTTGGTTTCTCTCTCTCTATCTATCTCTGACTCTCCCTGGCGCGCTAACTCGTTCCTAATTCACTGCGACTGTTGATCGTCGGGGATATTGTCATGCGTTGCTGCATCGCCATACGTGCTGCAGATAAGAAGGAGAAATAATGAAGTGGCAAATAGGCTGCAGCCATTGCGCGGCTGCCACTCTGCATACCAAGGAGAGCGACCCGCGGGAGATGGCGATACAAGATCGGCTCGGCGTGCTTGTTTTGTCTGATTTGTACATCTGCTGACCAAAGGATCCCTGTCATCTTTGAGCGAGTCTTCTTCAAGCTCATGAAACTCTACCTTTCAGCCATGGGAATCAAGCGGCATTTGAAAATAAATAAATAAATGATTGTGCATTATGAAGCTCGACCAACCCCTGCCGGTGACCTTCGTGTGTGTTTCATAGAATAAGAGCTTAACTTACAATTCATCTGTGGGAAAGTGACCTTCAGCCTTCGAAGAGTTGGCAGAGGGAGGTGATTTGAATCCACAATATTTCTCCAGTCTGCATGTGTGCTCATCAAGTGGCAGATGGGGCCACCTAGAGGGAGATTAGAGACATGCAAGATAGCCGGGAGATGTTTCATAACATGTACACACACACACACGTCTTGCACTGAAATCATGCTTTTCTATTATATTTATGTGTATTTTTAAACCAAGCTGTTTTAGCAACTAATCTCTTGTAGTCTATGTGTAGACCATAAGAAATTTTGCAGCGCCAAACAGCAGCTACAGTGAGTGTGTGTATGTCAGCCTATTTTCACATTGCACATTGACCTGCTAACCCTGGTCATGTCCAACCAGTAAATCCCAATCCCTGTGTGTTCATATCGTGGTCATACTTCATGATCACTGTTGTGTATTCAGTCCAAAGGTCTGACTAGCTATGCACTTGCACTACCCTCAGGACCCCAGTGCCATGCCCAGACCGACCTCTCAGGACCTGGCCGGATTCTGGGACCTCCTGCAGCTCTCCATCGACGATGTCACCTCCAAGTTCGACGAGCTCCAGCGGATCAAGAGCAACAACTGGAGGCCCGTCGAGAGCCCGGAGAAGAAGGTGTGTGCCGAAGACTGGGTAAACCAAAGCTCATGGCTTATCGCTTTTTTACTGTCTGTGCTGCGGGAGGAGATGTCGGTATTTTACCCTGCACCAGTTTATTAAAGGATGGTTATGAAATAAAAACAGTGTTGCCGTTTTTATACAGAATCTGTGATGCTTTCATTTTGAAGCCTTATTTTCTGCTCGTTTCCATTTTCTCTGTTTTCCTTCGTCACTCTACTCTCATCTGCTCTCCCTGTCTTTCTCACATTCTCTCTCTCTCTTCTCTACCTCCATCTCTTTTCCCTCTTTTTTGCCCAACAACCTGTGTCCATGTGCCTCCATGCATGTTGAGCAGTTGCCACCTCCTGTACCAAAGAAGATTCTGCGAGCGAGGAGCGGCGTCACGCGGGAGAAGTCCCTCGACCTGCCCGACCGCCAACGGCAGGAGGCGCGGCGCCGGCTCATGGCTGCCAAGCGGGCGGCGTCCTTCCGGCAGAACTCAGTGTCGGAGCGGGCGGACAGCATCGAGATCTACATCCCCGAGGCACAGACACGACTCTGAGGGCAGGAGGATGAATGGGTGGGAGAAGGGGTCAGCGGGGAGGGGGCTGGGGGCAGGCAAGCAGGCAGACAGACTGGCAGGAAGGGGGAGGCAGAGGATGGCATCTCTCCACACACACACACTCTCACACACACACACACACTCGCCCCCCATCTGCAACAACCCTGGTCCCCTTCCCCCTTCTGTGTCATTGCCAGCCTCTGTGTCTTTATTTCAGGCTGCTTTGTACCACTGTTCCAGCTCCACCTCCTCCATTTTCCTCCATCCAGTGCAATCTGTTAATATGGTCCATCTTCAGACATTACTAAAGTAGTACTAAATGTGCCATGCTGATAGCTGATAGTTCTACTTTTTCACTTTATTGAATTACATTTTTTTGTGAGGGGTAAAATTGTTACATTTCCCTTGGGGATTATTTAAAAGAAAATCAATGACTCACAGTATGGAATGAGAGGTTGTTTGGTTGTTGGAAGCTTCTTTCAGAAGCTGTTTTCAAGAAAACTGCACAGGTGCATCCATTTGGGTCAGCATTTGCAAAAGTGCAATTTACAAAGTGCAGCTTTGAAATCCACCAGCAGCCGTGGTCTCAGAAAAAAACAATTAGCTAGGTGCCCAGTTTTTCTTGGTAGGGGTGGGGGGGAAGTCTAAGGTTCTCAGAAGTTATGACTCCAAGGTTTTTGCAAGGTTTCACTGTTAGTGAGGCAGTTACATTACAGTCAACCCCTCCCACACATTTAATCCATTTTTAGATGGTTGTGTTTTGTTCATTTTGAACACAAATTGCCAAATTGTGGACATTCAATGAAGTAGAGAGAAAACCATTTGAAAGTGCCAACGCTTAAAAATACCTCAATTGTGCATGTCGTGCCATAGCTTTCGGCCAGTAGGAGGAAGTCATTTCTTCTGAAAACTCCTTAGCTACCCTCTTGTTAGCCCTGGCGTTTCAAATGTTGGGAGGGGCAGCCATATTCTACATTTCCTGTTACCTGAGCAGCCAACTGCTTCTGGTAGTCAGGATCAGAAAATATGCGCCACACCCAAAAACTTGTGCCATAACAAATGACTCCAATCTAAAAAATAATCATGTACATTTAATGATGTATGCTTGAAGCTAAAAACATGCAGGTACTGTGCCAATATCTCCTTTGTTTTTGTACTATTGCATATGCCATTCCATCTGAAAGGATTCATATCATTCTAAGGACAACGACAACAACATCAACAAGAGGTTTTTGGATGGTGTTTGCTTAGATATTGAATTCAAAAATGTGTAAAAAAAAATGCATTTTTGCACTTTTCCTCTTCTCTGATTATACTCACGTTTGTATTTCCAAGGGAAATGTATGTACTGAAGTTCACAATGATATTGTTGCAATTGAATTGCAAAGGTGTATATGACTTTATTTGATTACTGTCCTGCTTCTGAATGTCACCAGAAACTCTTGCCTCAAATCAAGACGAAGGATTCAAACATACAGTGCAACAGTAGTGGTTGATAACTATGAACAAATTTAACAATACAAGTGCACTACTCTTCAATGTTATATCATCATACCCCGATCCAGGCAGGGCTGTTAGCGTTCACTTGGGTATCAACTATTACCAGATATCTCAGTGACAATGCACAATATTATCAAGTAGAGTTATAGCAGGGCTGCCTTCTTTTAGATTTCGCTGTTCAGTTTAGGATGATATCTGTAAACAATCCCTCTGTAGGCAGTAAAGGCTTTTATTTAGCATCTGACATCTAGGATGGTTCCAACACAAAGTACTGCTTTAGTGTTGCTGGAATGGTGGACTGTGCCATCTAGTGTAGTTTTGTTCAGCAGACAGTAGAAGAAATCATTACATATTCCTTTGAATGCAAAACACAAAAAACACGTTATGTGTTTTCCACAGCTGTACTGGTAGACCTGCTTAAAAAAGTCAGGTTTGGTAACATAATATGGACAACAGATGAAATGTTTGTTTCCCTTTAGCAAAAAAAAAGCCATCGTGGATTTGGAAATAATATTGGTGTGTGTTGGATCACCCTGACATTTATGCAACAGTGAATTTTGGCTGCCATGTTAAGACCTGGCTCTTGAAGCACATACAGTAAACACACTGGATATGCACTACCCAGTAAAAGACAGTTCTGTGTTAATGTTACAGAAGTTTTAAAAAGGTTTACAACAGAGTGGCTAAGTTGAACGTAGTAGTACACGCCTTTCATAGTTACATAGCTGCAGCAGGTATAGCTCTTTATGTCTGGGCATGTATTGTGTTCAAGGGTGGTAGTTGTTTTATTCTGTTGTTTTATTGTTTTTCTGGAGACTTGCTGAGCCTAGCCGTGTGTAGAGGTTTTCTGTATTTATTTCTAACATTTGATTTTGTCAAACCGATCTGTGTTCGCACACACAAGTGCAATGGGTTGTTCCATATCAGACTGGGTAGACTGGAGGCAAAGGTGTCAGTGTGTCCTTTCTTGTTTGGTACCCAGTGTGTAGTCTACACATTCACATGAACCAAGATCATGCTGCTTTTATTGGATTTTTTTCTTTTAGCTTTACCTGTATTACTTGTTGTTTAGGCAAAACCAAAAGTGATACAGACAAAGCCAAGGAAGTCCACTGAGAGGCAGCCAGAGCAGGCTGATCTTCTCCGTTTCAGTGTCCGTGTCATCATGTGATGTGGGTATGGTGTTGGCTGGCCTCAATGGCATCAGTAAGGGCTGCTTCTCGAGATGACTGAGGGTAAAGTGACTTTGGGTTCACTGTGCCCCCAAGCCATTTTAACTCCTGTCCTCTGTAAAGGTTTCCTCTTCACAGCTTTACAGCAAGCCACCCTTTCATCTCAGCCCCCTAACACACACACACACTCGCAGACACACGACCACTACACCACTAAAACACCCCCTGTGACCCCAACACTGATGTACTGAGGCTTATTCTACCATCTTCATAAGTGGAGGGGAACAGCACCAGCTTCTTTGGTTTGCTGAGTATGCTTGGCTGTCTTTATTGAGGTAGTCTGCAGTCATCGCAATGACGTCAAGATTTTGTGCCAATTCTATTCATGTTCGAGGGCTCACTTGGAGTCAAATAAGGCGATATTGTGGGTCCCAGAACAGGGGATTTGAGCCATCCGATGCCATCTGCTGGCATTTGTTTTAGTGTGCACTGATGTTGACTTTATATGTCGATAGATTCTTAATGCATTAGAGCAGTCGTGAACTAGAGCAGTTGTTGGTTGAATAATGACAGATCAGTATCACCCTTTTGTCTGATTAGAAAGATTCTTGTTTACATTCTTACTTGATTAACATTGTTTTTTTATTTTTCAAAATGGTCTCGTGCTATTTGAATATACCTCATTGTGAAGGTCTCTCTAGGAACCCCTAAGAGCCCTCTAGTTTCATATATTAAGTCTCATCTCAGACTGAGTGGTTTGAGGGCATTTCGGACAGGTCCTTTGATGTTGCTGAGAGAACCTTTCCTCCCTTTAGATCTGTCTGAATGACACAACTCGATGCCATTTTAGTGAGCAGAAATGTGGGCTGAGCCCAAGAGTGTGATTTTCTGCAGTTGTTTCCATGAGAACCTAAAGTGACACATTGCTGCCCAGGGAGGGCTAAGGCTTTTGCATTCAGTGGCATGTGCTAGGCATTTTTGTATTCCATAGCTAAGAGGCTGTGACTCCGGCATGTGGATGAAAAGTCTCCTTCAGTCCTGCCCTTGAAGTCACTCTGCTTTTAGCCACAGAAGGGCTGCAGCTTTTCTTTTTTTTTGTTCTTTTTTCCTTTCTTTCTTTTTCTCTTTTTCATCTCGACAGAACAGTCTCTTTAGTTTATAGACAGTTCAACTTTATCAGTGCAAATCAAAGTCACAGACAAATCGTGCCCTCTGGTGGGACGCTCAGTGAGAAAAAGAAAGCATCTGATTTGTTTAAGACCCGCGGAATCCATTACCTGCCCTTTTGATTTTAAACGAGCTTGAAAAACCAATTGCCACCCACTCAGAAATGCAATTTATCACAGTCTTTCTGTGTTGAATGCTGAGCTGCAGGTTTGGAAAACTTTGGGCCTCCTCTGTCAGACGTCAAGTGAATGAGCGCCTCTGTGGGCAGGCGCATCAGGCACGGAGGACTCCATCGCAGTCATTGTATTTTGATTGATTAGCCAAGATCAGAGTGCTGATGATCTATAAATCAGACTGTCCAGTTGTCCCACGTCCTCTACCTTCACTCTCTTCTCATTCCCTTCCCTTGGTCTTTCATACGAATAGCAATGATGGAACACCACTCCAGGTGCCTTATACTCAACATCAAGAAACTTAAGTAATCCTCTGGTGTTTCACTGCAAATATTCGTGTCACTGATTATTTTCTAATAATCTTAATATAATGTATGTAAAGTGAGTAAATGCGGAGACTCAGAGGTCATGATACTTGGTCAGAGCTAGCTGCTTGTAGAGTAGGCCTAATGCTGATTGGAGACGAGATAAATAAATGCAGTGGGTTGTTGGTTTGGTGGCATTCATGGGTGGAGGCTAAAATAAGACATCAGTGATCAAGAGGATCAGTTAAATTCTTGTCATTCATTATCTATTAGGCCAGGCTTAGATTTCAGTGCTGTTTCTTTCCAAGTGTCTTTGCACAACAAAAATTTGCCACAAAATTCTGTCATTGTTGTTCAGTCACTTCCCCAGCTAAACAAACCAACATCAAGTCCACTGTACTACACTGTACTGTACACTGTGCTGTAGGCTACTTCTCGTGGTCATTTTCTCATTAGAAATGAGGCCCAATTCTAAAGAACCATCATCAGTAACATCAACTTCCCCATCAGAGGCAATAACACACATCTGAATGACATTTGAAAAAGGCTCCGTACAAAATGTGTTCTACTCTCCTCCTGTGCCATTGTAGTGGTAATGCAGTGTCTCGTTATCTGAATATGCAGTATCCAAGCCCAGATGACAGTATGTGCTAGCAGTATATTAACTAGGTTTTAGCTTGTGTGTTTTTTGCATATGCTGATAGCATGGGCCATACAAAATCTCTGGAAGAATGAGAGAGTGGAGACACAATGATTATTCTGCCTATCTAGTGCCATATCTTAGTGCGGCTTTTCAGCACCAACTAAAATGGGCCCCTAGAGTCACTGTAATGGCTGACAAATACAGAGACTAGAGGGTGTGTGTAACATGCAAGTGGGCATTCAACTTGACTGTTGTTGTAGACAATAGCAATGGTTTAGGGTTAGTCAGCTCTGCCGTTTTTTGAGAGTCGTGCAGTATCAGTCTGGAGTTTAAAAGATAGTAAGGCTGTTTAAGGTTGCAGTCTGACGTCATGTTATACTGTATGTGTTATGACTGATGTGTGTGTCCCTTTATGCAAAATATTGGGGTTGGTCAGGGTGTAGGTGCCAAACTCCCTGTGTGTCCTCAAACTCGTCTAAAAAAGATAATCAGCTTCCCCTTAACCTTCATCATGTACTTTACAAAGGGCACAAATGGAAATTATATTGTGTGGGGTTGAACATTAACATGTCTTTGGCACAGATTTGTATTGAATTGAGCACTTTCATGAAATTGTTAATTGTTTTGCATCTGTACTTGTGAGACTGAAAACTGCACTGATAGTTTACACATACACAGTGTCACAGTTTCAGATGTTTGTCAACTGGAAGGATAGATAGAGATCTATCTCATTTGTCTTTGTTCAAGACAACTGCAGGTCTTCGAGATAAGCTATTAAAATGTGCATTACATGTGTAAGTGCTGTGCTGAGAAGATCATACAACATCCGCTCTTGATATTGGAAGTGTGTTTTGATGAGGTAGTAAGAGGACTGTCAGTGTGGAGCCATGGTTCTTCCCATACAATGCTCTTCCTTTATGTATGTCTCCAAATGAACATCCATTTAATTACCACATAAACAGTGTTATTATTCTAATTGTGTGATGTCAGGTCTGCATTTTCAAGACCTCCCATTAACTCCCCCTGTGTCTGTTTTGCCTATGTATTTAACTGTGTGTAAAAGAGCTCTGACCATCTGTGGTGTGGCTGGTTGTCACGGCGTGACCCTGGCTGGACATTAACAATTAACAGCCTCCCCAGTGATTTCATTCGGACAATGCAGCACTGTTTCAAGTTGGGAATGTGTGTGGGCCACAGTGAGCAACTCATACAGGCTTGGCTCAAAGCAGTTTCATGTCAGGCACAGCATAACAAACAAACTCATAGAATTTGATGGGGCGTAAAAGAACACTGCAACAGTGTTAGTCCAGGTGACAAGTTCTTGCATGGCATAAGTTGCAAGTAAAAATACTGGACTACAGGTATTTATATTTTTAAAAATTGGTTGGCACATTATGGCACACTCCTCCCCTTAAGAAGACCATGTAATATTCATTGTCATTTTACACCTGGATAGACATGCAGTGTGTGTTGCACATGGTGCTAAGTGACTCATCTAGATTAGAACCATTTATTTTCCTGGTTATTTCTGTTCTTCATTCAAACTCTTAAAACCCTAAAATGAGAGAGAGAGAGAGAGAGCATACATGTTTGCCATAATGTGGAGAAATCATCAGCTGTCATTTGGGTAGAATTATAACACCTCTCAGATCTTGGAATGTGAAATTAGAGGAAAAAAAGGTTCCTAAATAAAATGTAGTTGTTTAGCTAAACCTATTTTCAATTATTATATAAATATATAAATATATATATATATATATCATATCAATATAAAGGATGAATATAATACCAAATATTCATTATTTGTACAGAAATATATATAAATAAATATATAGATATCTGCTTCATTTGAACAGAACAATTTTCTGCTCTTCCTCATGGTTTTTGTTGATTTTACTTCTTGTTTGGGTTGTTTTGATAAGCTGTTATGATGGCATGCAAGATAATGATATTGAATGTATGATTTGTTGCTTAGTTGCTTTTTTTGTACCACATTATTGAATGTCATTTGTTGATTCAGATTCATTTATCTATTTATTGCACAAACATATTTATCAATTTATTTCTGTTTACAACCTGGCTTTTCTTTCATTTGGACTATGCCATGCTGCTCACTAGACAATAACTTGTAAGTATTTTGGTTGTCCCTCTTTTCATAATTTAGCCACTTGATATATTTGTTAGACTTATTTCCTTGAGTTGGCCTCTTGGTTATGTTTGGTTACTTATTGCTGGGGTCATATGTTGTAAATACTTCTGCAATTAAATTTTTGGAAGAAAAAAAATGAAATGATTCAGATTTGAGTTCTTTTTAAAATACCCTTAGCCTATCTACACATCATTTGCACATGGTTTCTGCTTCCCACAAGCTTACCTAACCATTCATTCATTCATTTTCTTTCTTTCTTTCTCTCTCTCTCTCTCTCTCTCTCCCTCTCTCTCTCTGTCTCTCTCTCTCTCTGTCTCTCTGCTAGGGTCGGCCCTAGCTTGTGTGGTGTCCTGGGTGAACAACTCTTTTGGCACCCAATAGACATTATATTGTTTGCATATGATAATTAACGAGGGGCTGTGATCAAGGCTTGCAGCTTGTTGTTATAGACAGTACGGTTACAAAACATTTCAGAACCGAGCTACTTAGCTACTGAGCAAAGTTTATACCAGTTAAAGATAGTCCTGCACCTAAATGTGAAAACCTTTGGAGCAGAATTTAACCCCCTTATTCTCGAGCAAGTACGTGGCACCTTCTGAAATATTCAGTTTAATTCAACTCAATTCTATTTATACTGTGCCTTTTACTATAGTGTTGTCTCATGACGCTTTACAGCAAGGAGCACCCAAGACCAAAGAGGCATGGAAAAACTCCCTTGTGGTCGTTAGTCTAGAACGAAACCTTGGGCAGATCCACGGCTCAAGGGGCCAAGCCAACTGCCAAGGGTCATGCAGGAAAAAATCTGTAGTTACCATGAAAAAACTACAATTGGTCCATGATTTTAGCTGAGCATCATAATGATTCCAAAATATTGTCCCACAACATTATATGGTAGTTTAGCCAAAGGTATTTCTCAAAAGCTATGGCTGGACAGTGTAGCAGCCAGACATAAAGTCAAGGAGTGAGATTGGTCCTGGAGGTAAAATTGGGAGGGTCCATTTTGAAAGATAATGAAACAAAATAGTGTCACCCACGATTAAATTAGTTATTTATTTTTAACATTTGGAAGATGTTAATTCAGCCACAGCCACACAGGAGAATAAATGTCCAAAAGATAGGCTACATCTAATTTATTGAAAACAATACTTGGTGGATGATTTGCCTCCTTCTATGGTTTTGTCAAAGCAGTGAAAAATGAAAATCATTAAAATATATTTCCCCCTTCCCCTTCTTCCACAACTTGTGTGAGATGCATCCCCAGCTGCTCCAGCAAACAGGCAAGTTCCAGAGAAACCCCAGTCCTCCTCTTCCCACAAACCTGTGCGTCAGCAGCAAGCAAACATTGGGTAAATGAGCAACAGAAAAAATTGGTGCATTGGTGCATGTTATTTTAAAGAATCAAGGAGTTACCTTGTGATGTGAAAGATGGTAGGCTGACATAGGCTTCACATTTTTTTGTCATATTCTCTAAATATCCCCCTGAAATAGCCTTGGCCACCCCCTGGCCACCCTATGTACAAAATTCTAGCTCCGCCACCGTCTGTATGCTTTCCTTGTGTGCGTCTATGTGTGTTTGTGGGGTAGTGTGGGCAAAACACCATCCTTAAAACATCTTTGTATGGATTTCACCAAAATGTATACAATGTCTCGTCCAATTGTAGTGGAAAGAATTTGATGTAACCAATAGTATGAAGAGTGTCCAGGAAGGGGGCGGGGTTTTCTTATATGATATACCACGTGATCAAAATTGAAGTCATATGATAGCAACTGCGCTAGTACCCTCGTAGCCTACTCCTTAAGCAATGTAACCAACTCAAAAGCAGATCGTATCTTCAGAAGAATCCTCCAGAAGTAGGTAACTCACGTTCTCCATTTCGATAGAATGTCTGCGTATCGTATTGTACCGTCAATGAACATGTCGTCCTAACTGATAGCTCGCTTATTCTTCTGTATTGTTTTAGACGACCAGTTAGCAAGCGTCATACGCCGCGTTACATTTAATGAAACATATTTTTGACGATTCACAAATTGCAATTTGACTCATGGGATCTAACATGTTGCGAATAATCTCTACAGGCTACGTGACTTACTGTTTATTGGCTAATAAGTTATTGATAAAGTCGGCCCTGCATTCCTGCAGTTGGCTGCATTTTGAATAGCTTAATTCAGCCTCGTGAGATCTATTTTAATGTTGCCCTAAAGTTGTCACTTCCTATTCTTGGTTAATGGTGAAACCTAAAATAATTTGCCAAAATTTCTTATTCACAAGAAATTTTGGCTAATTATTTTAGGTTTCACCTTTAACCACATGACGCGGGAGAGTTGGATCACCTTCAGGTTTCGTGTCTTCCCCTGCTCTCACTGTTATCACTATGATTCATCAATGGCCAACGCTAAAGGTAAAAGCGAGTAGGCCTATGATCCCCTCCCTCCCCTTTTGAACGCAGGCCTACATGTGTTTTAAACTAGATAATGATAGAATATAGAATTATAACGTAGTGTTTTTAAACTACATTAGTCGTATAGTAAGTCCTACAAACTGTCCTCCATATACCATATTCTTGTTATAGTTTATGTTCCTTTCTTGACATGATATTTCTATTGGTAAATAATTTGCGTTAACTTTAATGTGTGTTTCAGGATGGGCTGTGACATATTTGAAAAAAACACAAGAATTTTAGTCTGCCACCCAAGCTTCTGAGTGCAGTGTAGGCCTACAGTGTACACCATGACCTCCCAGGCAGACCTGCCCAACCTCACCGTGAGCATGGACTACTTCAGCTGGAACCTACGTCTGCAGGTCATCTGCCTTGGGTTTTGTTTCTACTCAGCCGTCTTCTTTCTGTGTCACCTCCTGTCATTAGCCCTCTGCTCAACCTATCGCTCACTATCGACCAAGGAGAAGGTTTTTTGGGATTTAGCAGCCACAAGGGCTGCATTTGGGCTCCAGAGCACAGTCGCAGGACTACGCACCCTGACCGAGGTCTCGGCACTTTTTGAAGACAAGGTGCGTGGCCAGGAGGATTGGTCCTGGTTCAACGTGCTGACTGCTACAGGTTTCTTCCTCTTTGAGAATGTGGCGCTGCATGCCTCCAGTGTGGCTTTTGGCAACTTTGACATACCACTTGCGTTGCACCACTTCTTCGCCCTGTCTGGGTTCGCTGGGGCTGTGGTTTGGGATTCGCTGGGGCACTTCCTGCCCATGATCACTCTGCTACTAGAGATGAGCACGCCCTTCACCTGTATCTCCTGGATGCTTCTTAAGGTAGGTGTGAAGCATGCTTTGAAGGAAGTAAGGTCAAAGGCCTCCTATTGAAAATTCTCTGCAAGGGTGTAGCAACATTCAGAACAGTTTATTTTGCCCTTCTTGTGTTCTTGTTCTCCTGTAAGTCATGTTGCAAATCTAAACTGATTCTCCATCACCAGTGTAACTTTCTTTTAAAGTTGAGGTTATGCACTTGGTAAGATGTTTTGCAGGTGTTTCTGAGTACTTTGTCAAAATAGAATTCTACAGAAAGAGGAAATTCTGATTATATTTGACCACAGATCCTGAAAGGAGGAAGTGAGTCATATGCCTGTAGTTTCATTGGTAACTTTGAACTCTCAATTTTCTGTTTGACCAGTGTCACATGTGTGCAGCACATGTACTGCAATTATTCAGTGCTGCAGCAGACAGTCACCCTGTGTCAAACATAGAAATGTGTTTAAGCCATTCAGATGTGTGCATGAATCCATGTGATGGATGATCATGCTTTCTTTATTTCTTTTTCTTTCATTCTATATCCTTCTTTTTCTTTCTTTCTTTCTTTCTCTCTCTCTCTTTCTTTTCCCTTCTCTTCTTCCCTACATCCTCCCATACCTTCCTCCTCTCTTTCTGTCTATCTCTGTTTTCTCCCCTCTGCTTTCCTGGCTCGCCCTAGGCTGGTTGGTCGCGCACCTTATTCTGGAAAGCTAACCAGTGGGTGATGATCCACATGTTCCACTGCCGCATGGTGCTCACCTACTACATGTGCTGGGTAACCTGGACCCACTGGGGGGAGCTCAACACCCACGTGGCCCTGCCCCAGCGGCTGCTCTTCTTCACAGGCCTGGCACTGCTCACCGTCGTCATCAACCCCATATGGACCCACAAGAAGACCATGCAGCTGCTCAACCCTGTGGACTGGAACTTTGGTAACAAGCCAGCCCCGGAGAACGGGCCCAGCAAGGAGAAGCCTAAACCGCATACAAACTGAATGGGAGCAGGGCACCTAGATTGGACTTTAGAGAAACAACCAGCAAAGCTTTAAGCAATTTTCATTTGGATTTGGATTGCCATTTTTTCTACTGACCTTTTGAATGAGTATTGAGAGTGATTGATTGGATTGAGCAGATTGATCATTTATAGTAGCTGAAGAATTCGACCCATGAGAGCTATTGAATACGGTTGAAGTGGACTGATACCCTTAACATTTTCTTAGCTTTAAAATGATCTAAGTACTTTAGTGTTTAGACATTGCTGTATTTAGATATTTTAATAATATTAAATATTTATTTAATATTTTTTGAAGTTGGGTAGGCATAATTTTATTTAATCTTTTAACACATTATTAGTCTTACATATTATTAGCATGTAACTACTAGTATTTTTTGCATTTCTCAGTCTGTTGACAGTTCAAGATTCATGTAGGTCAACACACTTCTTTTTGTTACATTTTAGAATGTTACATTTTAATGAGTGAAGGAGCTGTATGTCATATTCACAAGGTGTTGTGATGGAACTCAAGGAAAAAAAATGTCTTAAACACAGCATGTGAGTCAGCAGCTTGAGAATGTGCCGTTGGCTGCTTAGAACCATACAGTCTATGGTTAGAACAGTCTATGGTTCATGCCTCAGGGCGTGCTTTGAGAAGAGTTCACGTGGATCCCTTTGAAAACTGCATGTTTTGGTGAAACAAGTTTTGGTTTTGGTAAAACCTTTCATGCTTTTTCTTATATACACACTGCAGGTGGCACTTGTGATGCATCAATAAGAATATGGTTGAATATGATACTAAAAAGCTCTCAAACAAAATTGTTGAATTCAAAAGTGTTTCGCAGTGATGTTGAAGCCAGTTTAAGGAAGCCTTTAGACATCTCATAGGTCTTTACATTTGATAGAGTACAGGGCCGTGGAGACCGTTCCATTGCCCATAATGCATCATGAAATTGGCCCTATAAGAAGTACTAATCATGTAAATAATCGTGTAGTATTTTATAATGACAAAGTGGTAATGGTAATAGCGTTGATCTGTTTTAGACAGCATTTTTCCCCCTCAAGGGAAGAAATGTTTCTGCATGGATAACAGTTCAGATGCCTGACATTGTTGAGTTGCCGATTAGCAGATGACATTCAGCCACACTGATCCCTTTGTTGCATATTTTACCAATTAATACCTGAAATGGTAAACACTGCAGTCAAAGCTTTGCCCTTTTTCAATCAACGGTTATTCTCAGTTCCCACATGAATTGTTCCCCTCTCATTTGTTGGGTGGAGTCAGAAGCTAATAAATTCTTGGAATATAAGGTGATACATGTGCACAGACAGCGGACTGTCTATTTTAGGTTGGCCTCTACCCAAAGTTTGCTGTGCGGCTTTCTTGTGTTTTTAAGCTATGGTTAGGGTTCTCATAAGTGTGTCTTATCAGTATTCCAGTCACCTCATGCTCCAGGGCGGTTTATGGGTCATTCCTTCTTTGTAGTGTGGTAAACCCCAAGCTAGATACAGTATAGGCTACACATTGGATATTTTTTCTGGACATTGACAAAACTATTAAAATTCAACCTTTTACAAGATATGGTGAATGGACTGCATTTATTTAGTGCTTTTCTGCTGCTATGAGCACTTGAAGCGCTTTACAATGTATGTCTCACATTCACCCATTCACACACAGGTGGTAGAGGCTGCCATGCAAGGTGCCAACCTGCCACCGGGGGCAATTTGGGGTTCAGTGTCTTGCTTAAGGACACTTTGAATAGGGTTGAATGCGGAGTGGCTCGAACTTGCAACCTTCCAGTTGCCAAACAGCATCTCTACCACCTTTGCCACCACAAGATACTGTGTTGAATCTCATTTATGTAAATGTTTAATCAACTGTTCCTCCTATCCTATTCTGTGTATACTGCTCCTCCATCCTGTTCTGTGTAAACCTATCTGTATGGCTACTTTTATTATGATTTCTCATAAGCGCTATGATTTTACTACATTAAATAAATAGGAGTTGGGGGAGATATGTAATTAAAAACAAGATCGACCTCAACGCTGACAAAGTTATCAGGATCCCCCGTTCAGTAGTCAAGTCAGTTCAGTAAAGGGCGCTTAATAGCCACTAGTTGGCAGCAGAGCACTAAGTTTTAAATGTTAAGTGGCTTTGCCCTGAGAGCCGTGTTTGGGTCAGATGCAGTAACCAGTTTCCTCTTTACGTCCTATCAGAGAGTGCTGGGTGGAAGGAATCAGAGAAAGAGATGTCAGAAATGTGCGCTTCTGCAATAGGCTGCTTAATTTGCAATACTTGTTCAGGTTTCAAAGAAAATTATTTTTATGCATAGTATTTATTATAAATTGACAAACAGTATGTAGCCTACTTGACACTTAACTAGAACAGCACTTAGCAACTCTAGGATGAGAACAACAAAGGACCCCTTGACGCAAGCCAATTCGCATTCATATAAGGCTGTCAAAATCAACATAAGTATCTGCCAGGTCTATAAACTGTGGCAGGTTTATAAACGTTTCGGTAAATAATAAAAAAAAAAAGGAAGAATAATGTTGCTGTTGTTATTAGCTCTTCTTTCTTCAAGAGTTTCAGATCACATTTCCTACGAAAGCATAAAGGCTAAAGTTGTGAAAAACTTAATTTCCCACTAAAGACCCCCCATCCATGATTGCACAGCTGTTCAAAGAGCCACCTCACAACGTCACGTGGTACAGAATGGAACGCATGTATTTCATCCGCAGCAAGAAACTTGAGGAATGTGATTGAGGCCTGTTTTGTCCAATTACAGGTCTTCTTCAGCCGTCTCCACCAATGACTATACAGCAGGAGGTGAGGCTGTTGGATCAGCTTGCAGTTAGGAAAGGCTGGAAACGCTGCTCCAAGGAAAAAAATGGAAAAGAAGCTATAACGCCAGATGCGCCCTCTTTCCTTTTTACAGTTATTGCTTGCAACACAGTCGTTTTTGGAGGATAGAAGGCATTGGCAAGTTCGCGACATATTCAAGTATCTCGGAGATGGTAAGTTTATCATCTCTTTGAAAGTTCGCAGTTGTTTTCCAAACTTCCCATTTTGTTGATTAACAAAGTTAGTATTGCATATCGGGAGTAGCCTAAAACATCTCAGGTTATGTTGCGCCAATTTCGTATTTCTTCAGTGTGATATTTTTCTGCTTGCCCTTCACAAACAAACGGATGTCCACATTGTTTTCTGAGCCATTTTACTAGGCTCCGCTTGCTCGCAAGATTCCATTGATGTAACGTGGCGAGGGACATACTGCCAAGTTTAAATAACTATGTTGCCGAATGGAATAACCGACCCATGGAGTTTATGAGACTTTTTCCTGACATTAATTGATGCGCACAGCCTACCTTACCTATGACCATGTTGACTTTTTGAGACGTGAACTCTTGACTGCAAGGAAATAAAGTATTCAAAGTAAAGTATTTAAACTCGTAAATTTTCTGTTAGGAGAGTAACGTTATGCTGCTTTCATAGACATAGTCACGGCCTTCTTTTGCAGCATGTCATGAGCTGTCTCTGAATACCTGAACTGTAACGTTGGCCTAACGTTACATAGATGATGAGCTTACAGTTTTATTATTTGGAGTAATATTAAATCATGTATGAATTATGCGAAGGATATGGGACATGGGACAGCCGTCAAAACGTCTGTCAAACCTAGTTTCAGAGCTTTGCTGGCACTAGTAACCCCCTGGACATTTGTAGGTAAACTGAAATTTTTACGTGCACTATGTTCAAGGGAACAGGTGCACATTTGTCTGTCCTTCAAACCTCAGTGCATGCCATACTTCAGGGCTGACTATAATATTTCATACTTGGCCATGGTCACTGACAGTTTTTGGCCTCAGATCGTATTATTTATTTAGAGAAATGTCATGATAGCTTTATAAAACAACCACTGTAGTGATGTGTACATGTCAGTTTAAGCTTGTAGCTACAGTACTGTGACTGAGTCATGCAGATTCAGATTACAGATCTTGAGCATCTTTGGAATGCACTCATTAATGAGAATAACCTTGCTTTCTTGTAGTCTCTCGGGTTGCAATATAGTCTGGCTTACTGAGTCTTGCTCTCAGGAATCTGTGCGCACAAGGGTCAGACTGCTCCAAAGATATGCCAGTTGCGGTGAGCTCTTTGATCTACTTTTGTATTGTCTAGCACCATGCTTGTCCAATTGACTTTACATCAAGCCTCCAGAGAGCTTGGAGCAGATGAGAGCTGTGCACACACTGCCAGTGATTTGCAAAGCAAATAGCTGGACGTCATGGGTGTGAAGGCCTCCACCCAGCCTAAAGACTTCTAAAAATAAAGGAAGTGGGCATTTGTTGTTTCTTTTGTTTGCTTGATGGAGAGTCTTACCACAACTCCCCCCTTTGTCAGAATGAACCAGTGGGTTGTGTTTGAGTTGTTGCCCTATCACATGTGCTCACCACCAGCCTTCACCAACGTGGATGTTGTGTTCCACCCACCACACTGGCTTCCAAAAATAAAGATGGCGGGGGGGTTCAGTTGCTTTTATTACAACTCCTTGAAGAACTACTTCTTGTGGTGTTTTTGTTTTCAGTGTGATTGTTTATTCATGGTGGAGATTGTTGTTTTGAGCCACTGAAAGTGGGATGTCCTTTGCACGTTTGACTTGACTGACATAGCCAGTGAGGTTTTGAGGCAACTGATTCCCAGAAATGTTCTTGGACAGCAGTTCATTATTGGTCACAGCTGGGTCTGTAATATGCTAATTGTTAAAGCCACTGTGCCTTGGCTAAAAATGTCTCCTGGGATGTGGAGATTAGGCAAAGCATAGGAGTTACTGGCAGTTCGCACTGGCCAAAAGCTAATGTGCATTGCTGGAAAGGCTGGCATACTTGCCATTGCTCCAAGAACTGGGAAGTCCACAATTCAGATCAGTACCACCATCGCCCCCGCACAGCAACTGAGTCGCAGCAGATTCGCCTGAAATTCAGCATATAACGCTTCTCCAGATGGGATTAGCCGATGAGCCAACACCATTGTCACATTCCTCGGTTACGTTTTCTCACATAGCTGGATTGTTGTCAGAGTGCATCGTGTTGTTCATAGCAAGGGATCCTAGTCATGCCTAGGGAGTGTATGTTGGCAGCAATGAAGGAAAGGCTGGCTTGAGTTCAGTGAACATTATTCATTCTCTAGAGGATAATTAAAGTCTGCATGGAAGATTATTGATACACATAAAAAAAAAACAACAGAATGTAGCTGAAATTTTCCTGTATAAATCAGAGGGCATTCAGGGGGCTGTCTGTTCTATTGATATAGCAATGGCTGTGTTAGCCATGAAGACTTTCAGCATAGAGTGGAGCTCTCTCAGCATGCTGTCTTTGTTAGAAGATATTTTATGCATCCATCTCACAACCATCTGCATATGGTTTGTGTTAAACATAAATGGTTGATGTGTATAAGATTTGTAACCAAAAATAGCTTCAGATCTCCAGCAGTCTTGATTCAACTCAGATACTTCATAGTGACCTGTTAAATGCTTAATCCATTAAGCGTTTGCATTGTAATGTATGGGTGCTGTACCATAACATGCTAATGTGGGGGTGGGGAGCCTCTCCTTCAGTGAGTTTGCCTGTGGTAAATGTAAGGCAACATAAGTCTCTCATTTAACCAAATAGATCAAAGGCTGAAACAGGGAGGGTCCCCTGGATGGTGACCATTCTTTCCCCCAATCGTTTCAAACGAAACTTAGCTGGTATGTGTCCCATGGGAGAAGCCAGAGAAATATTCAGGTCCCACATAGTTGAACAGGAAGATTCCTAGAGCTGATTTTAACTTGTAACACTACCTTTCTTTCCAACCTTTCCGTTGATGCAAGATCCTACAAGCCTCTCTCAGGGAGCCTCTTCACTTTGTGAGTATAGGTGAAGGGTAGCCTGGGGCAGCAGTCTCCAGAGTGTATCAGGGTTTCTTAGGCCCTTCCAGCGCTGTCTACACTATCCTGCCACTTCCACCGCGCGCGCACACACACACACACACACACACACACACATACACAACCCAACTAGTGAAATGCCCTATGCCTGAGGGTCGACATTTCTACGGGATTCATTTTCCACACCCCATATAATTACAGCTGGCGTACTCAAATGTCCTGCTCCAGCTAAAATTGATTACTGTGTCCTCGCTTGCAACACACAGTAAATCCCAACAAGCTTAAGCACAGACACTTTGGAGCTGTGAACTGTGAAGTCCAAAACATTTTGAGAGTAGTCTGACACAATGACTATCCATCACAGCTACTGGATTCTTGTCAGTGTAAAGCACACTATTGTTTAAATGAATATGTATTGTTCCCAGATGAATTTCTGTGTTTGTGTGTCTTCGTGTTCACACTCAGTCACGTCTGCCCGCCTGCCTGTGTGTCTGTGTCTGTGTCTGTGTCTGTGTGTGTGTGTGTGTGTGTGTGTGTGTGTGTGTGTGTGTGGTGTGTGTCCACATGTTTCTTTAAATGGGTGGCGAAAGCGGGAGATGTCAGGCAGAAATCAGCTCTGGACTCGCTCAGCTCCTGACAGCCAATTTGTGTGGAGGCTGAAATCTCTAGGCTGGTGGTTCACTCTGCTGTGTCTGTGTACTCCTCCATATGTCCTATGCCTGGCACGACCAGGGCCCCTGTCAACAGAGAAGTGGGGGGAGAGTGAGAGCGGGAGGTGGAAGTAACAGAGTGGAAGTGGTGGATTGGGGAAAGGGGAGAGAATGCAGAGGTGGAGGGCAGAGATAGAGATTAACGAGTACACCTTATGAATGAGTGAGGGACTCCAGTGAGTGAAAAGAAAGAAAAATTCAGTCTGAAACTGGACAAAGCCAAATGGTTCGCTCAACAGACAGAAACAGAAGTTGAGCACGGTCAGTCGGGGGGTGGATGGGGGATAAATCATGTCATGCAGCGAATCGGGCGTAAAGAATGAGAAGGTGAATCGGCATTCCATGAACTGGCCAACGAGAGCCGAGGCTTTGTGAGGGAGGGCGTGGGGGCGGATTTTAGTATGCTGCAGCAGCTCCGACTGTCCCCCCTCACCACTAAAGGCCTTTGTCATCCCTTCCATTCAGACAGGCCCATAGATGTGCTTGGGGGAATTCACTGCAGTGTCTGAGTACAGTAGGGTTGGCGGAGGTGCATAACGCAGTGCCAAGCATTCAAAAATGAGCTCAGGGAAGGAGAGAGAAAAGAGATGGAGAGGTTGACAGGAAAACAGAAATAAGAGAGGGAGACTATCACTGTGTGTGTGTGTGTGTGTGTGTGTGTGTGTGTCGGAAAGGGAGAGAGGGAGCACAATAGAGAGGAAGATGTGCATGTGTGTATGTTGGGGAGAGAGAGAGAGCGATTATATGTATGGGAATCTGTGTGTGTGTGTGTGTGTGTGTGTGTGTGTGTGTGTGTGTGGTGTGTGTGTGTGTGTGTGTGTGTGTGAGAGTGAGAGAGAGTGTTAGAGAGAGAGAGCGATATGAGAATGCATACAGACAGACAAGTTGGCAGCCTGCTTGACATGAGAGAAACAGACACAGATGAGTGCAGCTCAGTAGGAGTGTGTGGAGAGGCCCAGACTTGTTTGAAAGGAGATTGTGTTTTGCCTGTCACATCACGCACAAACACACACACACACACACACACAGACCTACATTTGTCATCAAGGGTATTTAAACATTGCGCTCTCGTCTCTCACCAGTTCCCCTGTCAGTGCCTGTCAAAGATGTGATCGTCAGGCAGCACATGAACATATCCTCCACATGTTCTATGAAGCCCCTCCTGAGACGGTTCTCTTCCTTCGGGTCTGTGTGATCACATGACTGTAGCACTAACACGAATGCTCACAGAACTGTGCCAGCTGCAATGCATGAGACACCTACGTTTTCAACATTCACCAACTGTTTTGGATACAGAACAACAAGTGTAATGTATTAGCAGAGAACCCCAAATAACTGTTCCCTGCATCACAGAGAAAGAGAGAAAGAAAGGGAGACAGAGGAGGGGGGGGGGGGCACTGCGCCACATTGCAGACGTGTAATGACACGCTTGGTCGAGTCTGTCATCAGGCTGGGCCGCTTTCTTTCATCCCTGTGGTGTCAGAGCAGTCGCCCCTTGCTAGAAAGCTATAGCTGAGGAATGTGAGAGGAGAGGGAGAGATGGCTGGATGGATGGATGCATGCATGGGTGCAGAGAGACAGAGAAGGAGGAAATAAGAAAGCAGATTATTTGAATTCCTACTCAGTTTTACTAAATATTGTTGCTATCTGTCTGTTTGTTTGTATTGCATATGAAGCAGGGGCTTTTGTCCAAACTAAGGTACCGTGTTCTGCTTGTGTAACACCATGCATGTCAGTTTGGAGCATGTGCGTGCAGTAGTAACTGAACTCATCACATTTTTTCCTCAACCATTTACGTCATAGTAATGACTCTTGAGGGAGAGTCTTCCTATCTTATTGTGGTTTTTGTATGACACACACAGGAAATGACTGTTCATCCATTGTGGTGCATAATATGCTGAGACCTGTTGGTTATTAGATTTGACTTTCTAACCACTACACTTCTGATTCCAGTCATATATAATGTACATTGGTTCTGATGCATGTTTTCCAGAGCCCTCATCTTTCAGCACTCAGGGCCACACGGATCCCACACACACACTGGAAACATAATGACAGATTCACTTACCACATATAAGGAAGACACAGACACAGACACACACACACACTCAGACATAAACACAGTTTCCCTGTCTCTCTCCCATTGTTTCTCTGTCTTTCTCTCTCTCTTACACACACACACACACACGCACACAGGAACACCTGATTCCTGGGCTTCTTCCTCTCCCCTCCCCTTCCCTCCCATCCTCCATCCTTCCGCTCCCACAGCCGAAGTGGTGAGAACAGCACAGCACAACACAAGCCTAACTGGGCTGACGGGTCATTCGTCAGTCACAATGGACGTCCTTCGTGTGTTCCGTTGTGGTCTGACTGACAGGTGTTGCCATGGTCATTAAAACACCCACCTCTCTTCTCCAACCTTTGTAGTCACCATGGCCTCAGGATTTAGGAATAGTAATGAAAAGAAACTCTACGTGGCCATTTTGACTCATTTAGTTAAATTGTTACATGAACAGTGTTTTTTATTTGTTTTTAAAAGTTTTTGAAGTAACAAGAATTAAGTTAGAAATACATTCTGGTAATGAGAGATTTATTGGTTGTCTAGTAAGGGTATAATGCCAATGGTGCCAGAGGACTTCTCACACTATGATTCATTGGGAAAGTAGACTGGCTCTACTTAAAAGACGTGAGGTGTTTTGTCTCTCCCTGAATGGTACCATACATCCAGGGTGTGCACCAGAAAGACAGTTATGCCCACCCAGATTTGGCATCTCGGCAGACAAAACAAGCTTTCAGCCCTCATAAGGCATTATCTTCTCTCTCTCCCTCTCTCTCTCTCTTTCTCTCTCTCCTCTGTATTGTATTGTCCCACAGCAGGCTGCAGCCTCCGTGCAAAACGCTCCTCTGTCCCTCTGATAACGAGTGGGCCACGGGGGTGAGCTGTGACGGACATCGTGTATTGTGTGCTGCTCCTAGTCGAGCATGTCTTCACGTGCCAGAGGCTCGTCTCTTTCCCCGCCTGCTCCTCTCGTCCTCTCTGTCCTTTCAGCTCTCCAGCAGACTCTCTGCTCAGCTCTCACACACCCAGACCGGTGCTCAACCCCAATGACAGCCGTTCACCCCTCATGTACATAACATGTCAACTCTGCCACAAAGGGTCTCTTATTCTATGCAATGACTTCATCGCCCCCACAGGCTCTTCCTTGTCCCGTGTTCAGTTTTTTTTTTTTTTCATTTTTTTTCCATTTCTCTCTCCATACAGCTCAGTAAAAGGCTCCAAGGAATTTATAGCTGAATCTCAGTCTCCTCCCTAACCAAAAGTCCTGAGCCTTTAAAGACTGCCATGAGTCAACCAATCATGACTTCAATACAGGCCAATTTTATGTCTTTGAGGGTCCAGGGCCTAGGCTGAATCCCAATACCCCCGTCTTTTCCATATCCTGTCTTTCACATGAAGGCAGTAAGAAGCCTCCTCATGCCCCTACATGTTTTGTAGCACATGTTGTTTTTCCGAAGGCATTTCCGACAGCTTACACACAATATGTTGAATGGGTAACTCTTGAAGAGGATTAAAAGTGGAGTTTGTGTGCAGGGCATAGGGGTAGAGGGGTGGGGTTGTAGTCTCAAGTCTTTAAAAACCCACTCGGCTCATGTTTATAAATGAGTTGCCACTTGGCTGATCACACAGCGTCTCACTGGTCGCACCAGGTTGATCATTGACCTTTGAATCAATAACCAACCCTCACACAGGTTAATGACGCATAGAGAGGTGATGCTGAGAGGAGTGTTTAGCATGTTCTGAATTACTAAGCAGAGGAGGTGACCAGGACCAATCACTCAGGGAATAAATAGCCGTTGTTGTGAAGTCATCCCCAAAGTCATGCTACCGCCACTCAGCGGAGAGGCCTCCTCTACACTCTGATTAAGCAGCCGCAGAGGGTGTCCCCAGCTCAAACTCTGGAATGAGCATGTCATTCCGATGTGCCATGCTTTCATTAAAAAGTAATGAAACTGTTATTCAAAGTTTGCGACTCTATATTGGCCTGTCTTGAGCAGTGAAAAGCTACTTTGACGCTGGGCAGGCCTGTCAAAGTACAATAGCTGTTGGCCCCATGACATACATTGGTGCATAATGGGGATGCGTCTTGGTTAATCAGTCAATGTCTCTGGCCACAACAAAAGCTTTGCTCAGCATTCCATGGGAGTTACTCTTGCATTTTTGTTTTCCGAACGTGTTCTAATTAGCCACAGCAGAGATGCTCGTCATTCATACTGAAGCAAGGAAGGCTTTAGTCTGTTTGTCTTGTTCATCTGTGTGTTTAATGTCAGGTGTTTTATATCACCCACTCAAAATTGCGCTCACCCACCAACTCAAAGACCACGTTGTTTATCCAAGTAGCTGAGCATCATTTAACTTGGCCACAAACATGGGCAACAAATGTGATATTTAATCATGTTTGCTCACAGGTGTGGGAGTTTGTTGCTCTGGCAGACAAAGCAACATATTTGTATGTATTCTGTGGTATGAATCCCCTTCTCTTCTTCTCTCTGCTCTTCTACTCCAGGACTGTGTGCTGGCCTGAAGCAGACGTCAGGCTGAATTGGTCTCCTCGTCACCCTGCACCCTGAGCAGCATGGATGTGGAAGACTTCCCTCCACCCCCTCCCGAAAGTAGGCCTCCTCACACCTCCCCTCTGAGCCTAAGTCTCAGCCATTTGCTCAAAATTCACAGTTTCTGTTAGTTTGTTTACATGAACACGCCCCCTCCCCCCCATACCCTCAAATAATTTTTACGAAGTGTGATTGTTAAAAATGTTTGTTTTGCCTCAACTGAAAAATTCCCCATGTTGGGTGTTTGTCATACAAGTATACAACGTGTTTGTAGGTGTAGCTGGGATCTGCTGACATGATGTCAGTTAAATATGGGAGTAATTCCAGCCTCTGCTTGCAAATACTATGTCTTCAAGCAATGGGTTTCATTGTCATACACCTCACGTGGGTTATGTTTGCATGTAGAAACACTATGGAAACAGGAGCAGAAAGAGTGCATGCAGTATGAATGGGCTCTGTGCACTGCAGACGTGATGTCCCACAAGGACTTTCATTCAGTATGGTCACTTTTTTCTGGTAATTGGCTTTTTACGTTGGTAAACAATCATGTGATGAGGGTGTACCTACGAGCTTACTATGAAATGCACCCTGAACTGGCAAGGAACATGGAGAGCTTATGAGTTAGGCTTACTTTGGAAAGTATGCAATGCATGGAGTAGTAGATTGAAAGGTGAAGAAGAGAGTGACGTGAGAAAGTTAAGAAGAGAGGGACAAAGAGGAGAAGTGTGCAAGCGTAAACACATTCCTCTCCCTGGCCACTGAGGAACGTGTGGGACGGGAAGCGAGGGAGCAGGGAAGCGCAGGGAAGAGAGAGGAGGAGAAGGAGGAGGAAGAAGTGAAGAGAAGAAAAGAAATGCAGAGCAGGAGCCAGGGCACAGCAGCCTCAGTAGCCACAGCTCCCCTCAGCTTTGCTGCGTCACCCAGAGCGAGAGAAATGGAGAGAAGGAGGGAGAGAGAGGGGGAGAGAGAGAAACGAAGGGAGGGAAAGCGAGAAGGGAAATGTAGGAGGGAGAGAAGACCAAACTGGAGGAAGAGAAGACAACAAAAAGCATAAGTAGACATGAGAGAAGATGAGATTATTTGACAGTGAATGATGGTTAGAGGGAGTGGAAAGAATTTCTTGTTGGACTACAGATGACTGGTAAGGAGAGTGAGTGTGCAATAAAGACACTGAAAACTTGAATGGTCGAATGCGAGATTGAGCCAAGCCGACACTGAGAAAGATTAGTGATTCAGAAAGAGGGCTAACACAAGCGATCAGGCTTAGAAGGGGGCGGTGGGTGGGTGGGTTCGTGTGAACCACAGACATGCGTGGACTCGAGCTGGGCTTTCACCGGGCGCTGTTGCCACGGCGATGCCAGTGCACAGAGTGACCCCAGTGACTAATTTGCCTGCATGTGGCGGTCCGGCATGAGCAGCGAGCCAGCAGAACAGAATCTATATTGTGGTTATGAATCGACAATGGCCACCCGCTGAGGACAATCCAGCCCTGTGTGTGTGTGTGTGTGTGTGTGTGTGTGTCTCTCTGCGTGCTGAGTGCAGAATTCTGCTCTTATGGGGGACTCACGGCTAATGCTACCATCTGCACCTCGCCCGATCCATCCGCATGGCACACATTTAAACCAGCCCCAGCAGGCCAGAGACAATGCCTCTGCATGCTGACACTGGCACTGTGCCCACATCTGACACTATAACCATGTGTCTAATTGTGAGGGGGGACTCTGTGCAGCATGTGCTCAGATCTACAGCTGCACCGCACAGGATTAGATTCCGTTTTGGTTGCAATTACAGGGAAATAAGCAACAGGAGAAATTTTGTTGGTGTTTTTAGTGCTTTGTGTGTTTGATGTTTTATGTCTTGTCATCACTGCCTTCACCATGTTTGAAAACTTTGAGTGTGTGAGTGTCTGTGTGTTGTGTCGCCTCAGGCTTTCTGTGGAATTTGTGGTGCATGTTCAGCTCTGTAATCAGTGCTCCTCCTGCTGTGACAAGAGTCAGTGGAAACACTCACTCTCTCTTGAACATGTGCCTTATCTCTCTCCCCAGCTCTTCATTAGAGCAGATAGGAGCTGATAACCTCCTTCTGGGCTCTTCATGCTTTCCACCGCGTAGATTTACCATGTCTCTTCGTGTAGTGTTCCCGTCTCGTTTCATTTTCACAATTCGTTTCTACCAATTTCGCTGCTCTCTCTCTTACTGTTTATCTCTCTCCCAAGATCCCTTGTTCTCTCTATTTCCCTCTACGTTTGCTTGCTCAGAGTAGTCAGAGAGCTGTTGTAGGTTATGAGAAGCCCACACTGGGATCTTCAGCACAGGGCTAGACTGTAGGCATGTAGGTCTGGAGAGGACCACTCGCTCTCCCCACCATCCACACTCACCCTCCCCAACACCCACACCCACCATCCTCCAGGAAGTGTCAGTACATCTGATTTAAAGGGGTAACATTGCAGAGGTGCATCCTGAATCTGGTGCCAGAGATGGCCAGATGAACTGTGAGTTGTGATGTGAGGGGCAGATCTAGTACAAAGGGTTGAGAGATGGTGATTGGTGTTTAAAGGGGCAACAAACAACATAGCCTTTGGGGAAGTGTGTGGAAAGACACGAAGGGGCATAACAAGAAATGACAGGCCACAATGACTGACCCTTCAAACAAGGTGCTGGCAGGATGTGTGGATGTTTTTGGCAGTGTTTGTCTTCCATAAACTGCAGTCCAAAAGTTTAAAAGCCATCAATCTCATCTGTCTTCTTGCAGGTTTTAATTGCATCAATGAAAAGATGACTTAGTAAAGTTACACTTTTTTATGTATTGTATTGCCTCTTTGGAATTTGCTATGTGTTTACACAGAAGTAGCACAGTAGATTGGTGGACTTGAATCCATGACTCATGTTACAGAAAACATCAGGGTCTCTCAGGACCACGTGGAAACAAGTGACTCATAGCAGCAGGAAATTAGACTGCCCCCCCCACCTCTCCAAAAGAGAAAATACATGGAATATTTGCTTGTTTGTGATCATAATGGTCAGGATATTGGGCCCTAGTGACCTGCAGTCTGCCAGGAGCGTAGTTGTTTCGCGGGCGAGAGGAATCTGTGGTATTCCTGAGGGCAGAGATGTGCCAACCCCGGCGCTAAGCTTTGTTGACTTAAGGAGATAACACCCGGCGCGGCTGCAAGCACAGCTTCCTGAGCTATGGCACTGCACACACACACACACACACACACACATTGACACACACACATACATCTACACCTATATATCCCACACCCCTGAAAACCAGTCTTGTTGAAGGGAAGCTGGAGGACAAGGGTGGGGAGAGCGGTGCATTCCTCTTGCACTTTGCACAGGAGTGATCTCATCGGTCTGAATGTGTCCTGGAGTTGAGGGAGACCCTGCTCCATTGTGGCCTTATGCTTCCCCTGTCCCGCCCTCCCTCTCTGTCTCCTGTTTCAGAGGGGTTTCAGCTAACTATCGAACTCAACTGGAGAAACTTGTTTGTTAGAGCTACACAACTCTAATGCACATGGATTTGTAAATATTCGACAGGTTTGTCCCTTTGTTGACCTTTGTCTAAATGGAGTGGTGTTGCTTAGTGTTAAGTGTAACATGTGTGGAAGGGGTAGGTCATTATTACAAAACTTTACTTGCTGTTTTACCTTTTTGAGTGAAATATGTGCTCACACAGTGGTAGCTACTTTTTGTAAATTTCTCAGAATTTTTTGTTTCCCTAGCTTGCTGCGTTCCACATATTTTTTTTTTTCACTGAGTGTTTTTTCTTGTGGCTCATGGTAAGATGTATAGATACAATGCAACTAATGTATGGCCTAGTTTGGAGGTTATCAGGCAGAGCAGTGGACAGGGAGAGCTGCAGGGACAGAGAGCATCATGGGAGATTGTGGCATGTTCCTGGTGTGTCACAGGGAGGTGCGAGGAATGGGTTTCCTGTCTCCCTGATTGCATTTCCTCCTTTTCCTGAGCCCTTTTCTTTCATCTGTTCCCCAGTTGTGTGGCCCTTGTGTTCCTCGGGTTCTTGTTAAGCTGCTTTGACTACATTCAAACAAATGTTTGTCTCAGTAACGTTGTCTCAGATCTGCTGTGTTGCTGGAAATCCCCCATGTTCGCATCCTGTAAAAATACATCCTCAACAACAGTGTCTGCACTTGTATGCATTGAATCCAATTATGTGTTATATGATATTTATACACCATTTCCCTTTTCAGTCAAGGTCATGGTGCAAGAATTCAACCCTTTTGAGTGGTTAATGACAGACCTTCTGTTGTTGGACGTAATTTAGTCTATGTCTGCTGGAGGGGTCCTTAACACACCCCAAACCATAAATAAGTTAAGAGCTTTGAAGAGCAGCTGGGGTCAGTTAGTTTGCTCCAAGCAGCCATAAATATAGATGGTCTGAACAACTTTGGGGTTAAAAGATTTTTGGTCTTGAGAACTTTTGCTTGTCCTGAGAGTTCTTGTGTTAGTCATCCCAAGGTAGAGCAAGTTTTGACCTAAGTTTAAACTTGCTGACATTCCATGCCGTTTGTCAGGGAGGATGATAACTTTCAGGTCTGATTTTCTGTGAGAGGAAAGATGGTGAGGGGAGTTGTTGGGGCAGGAAAGTTGCTGCTGACTATTTTTCCTCCTCTTATGTACAGTTTCTCACCTTTTCTCTCTTCCGTCTTCTTGTTAGTGTTGGCGGAGGACATGGCGTTAGACGACGAAGACGAGGGTGAGCAGTTTGACTTTGATGACAGCGGCGATGATGTCCCGGAAGCCGACCGCCCTCCGCCTGCCCCTCCCGCTCCCGATTACACGGAGCAGGGCATGCTGGGAGGTGAGTGCCCTCCTCCACCAGAGGCCGCGGCTCCCCTTCCTGCACAACCCCACCCGAACCCCACTCCTAAGGTCAGCCAAGCCCCAACCATGACCACCACAACCACAGATGCAGCTTTCCCTCCTCCACCACCTCCTGAAGAGGGCTGCGAAGCCCTCAGCTCCATAACCACTAACCACGCCACCCCTGCCTCTACGTCTGCTCCTTTGGAGGCTCCATTACCCCCACCCTACCAGGAACAGCCTCCACCTTCTAATGCACCAGCCCCAGGGACTGACTTACCTCCTCCACCCCCAGAGGAGGTTACTTCTACCGCTACTGCTACTGTAACTGCTCCTCCTGCTGCTGCTGTTGCTGTTGCTACTCCAGATGCTGGACAGAAAGGTGCGTGGACTACTGCTGTGGATTGTCATGGTCTGTTTTGGGCAGACTTAAACTGGTTATGTTTTAATAAATATGAATCTAAGATGAGATGATTGTACATAGTACACATGCAGTCTGGCCTATGTCTGATAGACATAGTTATTACAGTTGATACCATTCCTGAAATTTGTGTCTGTGCTTTAAACAGAACAGAAAAAAGTTGGCAGTGTCTATTTACTGGACTACATGCCAGTCAGTTGGCCCCAGTATATTTTGACCCAGTGGCTCTCTTGCCCACATTAGGAGATGAACTGAGCTTATTTCTGTGATGATTAAGAGTCAGTCATTATAAATGCAGCATATGTCAGTGAGAATCCAAACACTCCTTTCACATTCGCCCAGGCTATGCGTTCTTTTCATTTCTCATACGACCACAGATGGCAGCAGTCAGCCATGCTACCAATGGGAACCTCTGTCACCCAAAACCCACTTTGAACCAGACCTCTGAAATCTCAATCAGCATGGTCTAGAAAATTAAGCCGTGTGTTTTCAGTTTGCAATCTGGATTCCCCTGGGAGCGGTTTAAAGAACTGTGGATCTGTCAGCCATCACTGACAGTTTTGGGTGACCACTGCACTCCACTCCACTCCACCCCCCTCCTCCTCCCTCTCTCCCTTTTTCCTCCTCTCTTCTCTCCTCCTCCTCCTCCACTTGAGCTTGAGGGCCTCTCTCTTGTCCTTCTCTGTGCCCAGGCGCTGCTCTGCTGCTTGGCAGTATTTGGCCGGCTGATCCCTCGCCTGCCTCAAGTGTGCTTTTGTGAGCTTTGCACAGTGGTGTGTAAGGGGAGGGGGTGATTTTTATCAGCCACAGAATACCACTGCAACAGAAGGCACTGAGTCGGAGACTAAAAGACGAGAAAGGAAAAAAAAAAAAAAAAACGTTATCTGCTCCTCTCTCCAAAACTTACTGCTGGGCTTAAGGGAGCGGGCCCTGATGTGAGCTGTGATGTCTGCTGTTTTAGGAGTGACTCATAATGACTCAGTGAGTCATCTGGTGTGGGTTTATAGCAGGGCACATAGAAGACCAGCAGTAGCAATCTATCTGACGTGTACTATGCTAAACTGTCACAGTACAGTACAGGGGAATGCCTCCTCAGATGACCTTTTAAAAAATCTGTATCTCATGTAAACCCTGGAGTCTCCCTGAAGTCATGCACTGTGCCCAGTAGGGTCCCCATATGGGCTATGCAAAAAGGCCCACTTTCAGTCAATGCATGCAGAAGTGAACAGAAGTGGTGTTGTGCTCTGCCCCCTCCCTCCCCCCAGATGAAGGAATGTCCAGCCAGGCTGCCGGCCCTCCCACTGCAGCGCCCCGGGGCACCTCCCAAGGGAAGGTCAACCCTTACTCTGTGATTGACATCACACCCTTCCAACCACAGCAACTGCTGCAGCAGCCACCTCAAGCCTCTATGCCTGCCTCTTCCTCTTCCTGTCCCGCTGCCGAGAAGGAGCCTGAGGCCCAGGAGGTGGCCAGCAGTCCCGGTGTGCCCTCTGGCTACTCGGTGCCCGTGCCCTGTGGCTATGCCGTGCCCTCCAACGTGCCCATGATCACGCCAGCCTACACCACCCCCGTCATCATCAGACACCTCTCCGTGGATGAGGATGGTAATGGTTTTTATAATGCCGCCCCTGCCATTTCCTTTGTACTCTTTCATTTTGTCATTCCTGCATTCAAGTATTCCCTCTTTTCCTTCTCATCATTTTTCATGATGTGTCCTTCTTTCTCTACTCTTCTCTACTTGTCTCTCTGCTCCTCTCTCTCTCTTTTTTGCCACTGTTGCATTTCCATGAGGAAGTGACCACTATATTTAGCCCCCCTTTCGGCTG
This sequence comes from Tenualosa ilisha, assembly GCA_015244755.2. NCBI lineage: Eukaryota > Metazoa > Chordata > Actinopteri > Clupeiformes > Clupeidae > Tenualosa > Tenualosa ilisha. Next base: position 542,683 of record PYXC01000362.1, on the reverse strand, counting down.
TGGTGATTTTCCTGTTTTCTCTAGGCTATTGCAGAAGCTCTCTCCAGATGTGTGGCTTGGCTAACCATGTGGGGGGGATGGCTATGTAATTATACAGACACCACAGTCTGAGCATGGAGAAATCCTTTTAGTTCCAGACCAAGCAACTTTTGGTTACACTTCATCACTTTGGGTCACACCTCTTATAATGAACGAATGCTTTCACAACATCTGAAGTGGTTTTTAAAAGCAACAGTAGATGAAATTATTCCATACCAAACTGAGACTGTTCATCATCTCTGTCCCTATTATGACATTTGAGTTGGGAGTTGGACTACATGTTATGCAAAAATCTTGTGGTGACCTCTAGTGGTGATTCTTTGAGAGTGCAGCCATGCCCCACCTGTTTACTTTGTTTCCTTCACTTCATTGTTTTTGCAGTAACAGTGATGGGTACAGGAAACACCTCTGGTGACAGGTGAGTGTAAAAATTTAACTTTTTTTTTAACTTATTTAATTCACCTTCAACAACTGTTACTGAATTCCATCGTTGGAAACACTGCTGTGGAATTTTTCTATGGATTACTGTGTCAGTGCAAATCATGTAGTCACTCTCATATCTTTTCCCCTTCTGTTTTCAGTGTATTTACTGAAGAGTATCCAGTCATTAGAGAGGAAGATGCTCTGACCAAATGGGTATCTGACCCTGCAAACACTGCTTGGATGGAAAGTAAGTGTCCTCCTCATCCAAAACACAGCTGATGTCAGACTATATAATGAACACACAGGACATGTAGGGTATATACAGTATCTCACAAAAGTGAGTACACCGCTTGCATTTTTGCAAATATTCTGTCATATTCTTTCATGGGACAACAATATAGAACTGAAACTTTGATAGAACTTAAAGAAGTCATTGCACAGCTGAACATAGATTACTGGAACCTTGTCCTGTGGTCTGATGAGACCAAGATAAACTTGCTCAGGTGGTGTCCAGCATGTGTGATGGCACCCTGGTAGCACCAAGACAACTGTCCCTTGCTGTCCCATGTCCCATGGTGCTAGTAGCATCCTGGTCTTGGTCTGCTTGAGTGCTACTATGCAAGCTCTACAATGACTACTTTAAGTTTTATCAAAGTTCATGTCCCATGAAAGGATATGTCAGAATATTTGCAAAAAAGTGAGTGGTGTATTCACTTTTGTTAGGTAGTGTAGGTGCTGACTGTGACGTCAATTGAAAGCCGTGTCATGGGTTATAGAGGCATGGCATCCAGTAAACTCACCTCCCGCACGAGTCCCATGTTTCTTTCCAGCTTTAGAAAAAAAAAACCCTCCTTCCATTCCTACTTCCTTTTTTTTATGATAGAACTTAAAGAAGTCATTGCACAGCCGCGATAGCAGTATAGATTTATTGTCATCTGGTAATAACTCAACATGCAGCCATTAACGTCTAAACAGCTGGCAATTAAACGGAGTACACCTCACAGCAAACATGTTCATATTTTGTCCAGACTGTCAATATTTTTTTGTGAGTACCCTAAAAAAAGCACTGCCTTAACCTCTATGAGCTTGAAATTCACCAGAGCTGCACGGGTTTCCACTGGAATCCTCTCCCACTCCTTCATGACATCACAGAGCTGGTGGATGTTACACACCTTGCTTTCCTCTACCTTTCGCTTAAGGATGAACCACAGGTGATCAAATGGGTTTAGGTACTTGGCCAGTCCATCACCTTTATCTTCAGCTTCCTCAGCAAGGCAGTTGTCATCTTGGTGGTGTGTTTAGGGTCATTATCATGCTGTCAAACTGCCATACCATGCATGTGCCCCAGTTTCCAAAGAGAGGGCATCATGCTCTGCTTGGAATCCATGTTTCCCTCTATCAACTACAGATCCCCAGTGCCAGTAGCACTCAAGCAGCCCTAGACCATGATGCTACTACCACCATGCTTGACTTTACATTTATGCATTTAGCAGACACTTTTATCGAAGGCGAAAAAGAAACCACAAGAGAGAGAATGAGAAGGAAGATGGCTTATGTGACTGCTAAAAAGAGACTTTTTTGTTTCTTGGAGCTCCTCACCATCTAAGCCAAACAGTTGATCTTGGTCTTGTGTGCTGAAGAAAAGCAGTTCAAGAACATAGATTACTGGAACCTTGTCCTGTGGTCTGATGAGACCAAGATAAACTTGCTCAGGTGGTGTCCAGCATGTGTGATGGCACCCTGGTAGCACCAAGACAACTGTCCCTTGCTGTCCCATGTCCCATGGTGCTAGTAGCATCCTGGTCTTGGTCTGCTTGAGTGCTACTATGCAAGCTCTACAATGACTACTTTAAGTTTTATTAAAGTTCATGTCCCATGAAAAGATATGTCAGAATATTTGCAAAAAAGTGAGTGGTGTATTCACTTTTGTTAGGTAGTGTAGGTGCTGACTGTGACGTCAATTGAAAGCCGTGTCATGGGTTATAGAGGCATGGCATCCATTAAACTCACCTCCCGCACGAGTCCCATGTTTCTTCCCTGCTTTAAAAAAAAAAAAAAACCCTCCTTCCATTCCTACTTCCTTTTTTTTTTTTTTGAGGAACTGTGCTGCTACCAGGTCTTTCCTTTAGAGTCCACAGCGCTAGTCTTCACTGGCATTGTGACCACACACACCATTGTGACACTCTCATGACCGTCTGTGTCCCTCCGTCCGTGATGAGCTGCGAAGAGATCAAAAATGGGCCGTTGTTTGTCTTTGTTTGCTTGTTGGCGTAGGTCCAGATGAGGTGATTTATGATGACGTGCCCAGAGAGAATTCAGATTCTACAGGTTGGTAGTGCTATTCTTCCTCCATTCTCTTCACTTACAACTTTGCTTTCACTTCCATTTCTTCAATACTCTTTGACTTTGCCAGTCGTTAGCGATCAAACATCTTGCATATTGCTCAGTGTGAAGAACGTGTACTAAGCAACCACACTCTTCTTTGTATATGTTGTGTGTATACACAATTGCTATTTAAATATGAGTGTCTGGATATGGTATATAGTTATGCACATGTATATGTACAATATATAGCTGTACAGCAATATATATACTTCTTCAGGATGCCTCATCAAATCTTAGAATCTGATGATATCTTTGCCTGTGGTCCCATTTGTTGGTACCTGCTGTATTCAGCAGTATTTCCTGCCTACTGTTTCAGATTGTTACTTTCATGTCACATGAGCTTTTGTCACTTCACTTTTGTCACTCATTCTCTCTCTCTCTCTCTTTGTCTCTTTCACTCTTGTTCTCTCTCACTGTTACTCACTCACTAACCTGCTCACACATCACACACACACACACACACACACACACACACACACACACTCACACCATCCAGACCCTGATGAGATGATCTACGATGATGTGGAGCTGGGGGACGAGGGCAGCTCACTGGACAATGGCTGGAGCTCCAGCGAGTTCGAGAGCTATGGGGAGCAGAGCGACGGCGAGAACGGCCTCCCTGACGCCTTTGTCCGCAGGCGGACCCCCAGCCGGAGGACCCATGTATGTAACACATGATCATCTTCCTCTTCACCGGACATAGCAGTGCTAACAGAATGGCCCACTAAAGGCTCTGCCTTGAGCACAAGGACATTGCTGACCACTGTGACCAGCATGTCTGCCCACAATTGCTGACGTCTGCAGTGCCTTACCAGTTAAACACCCACTCGCCATTAACAACACTGTTAACAGTATGTTAACAGTACAACAGCTGCATTAAAAGGTTAATAACATTGTCGTCAGTCAACCGCCTCTGGTGCAATTTGCCAGTTTCCCAATAATTAATCTGAGAAGGCTGTTTCCAAAACAGGGTGTGAGGTAGCAGCAGCATAGAGTCATTGGATGTTGACATAGGGTAAGGACTCAACATTGTTTTTACTGGCTTGGCCCCAGAGAATCGGTCTGCGTTGTTTCTGGTGTCTCTCTGTGTGGGAGAATGCATGAAACAATTAAAAGTGGTAAATGAGGAAAACTTTATGGAGAGAATGAGAGACTTTTGACAGAGAGTCCGATTGGAGCAGGAATGAGTTTATCAGGATTACATCTGGTGTTATGTTAAATGAATGAGCAATGGCTTATTAGAGCTTGTTTAATGCCTAGAAAAATACACACACACACACACACACACACACACACTGTGTCTTCCCCTTGAAAAGAACTTGCTTGTTTTCACAGCTTGGGATTTAAACTGAAGGTCTGCTGTTGCCGTGGTGTTAAAATCTTACAAGCTGTGCAGTGCTGTGCTTTGCTTTGAGCTTTGTGCTCTTGCAGGTTTGGGGCAGGAAAAACGAATAGCCTATATTTATATACACGAGAGACATGGAAAAGAACAATATATTGTATATTTTTTATGTGAGTCTGCGTTTGTATGAATTGTCATAGTGTCAGAGTGTGTGTCTGTCTGTCTGTGTGTGTGTGTGTGTGTACAGAGACCATATTTGCTTAAATATGTGAACGGGGGGAATGTGTGTGTGTACAGAGACCACATTTGCTTAAATATGTGAAGGAGGGGTGGGTGTGGGTGTGGGTGTGTGCGCGCGCGCGCATATACTTGTCTGAGTCTGGGGTGGAGAGCCATGACCGGCGACCTCTGGCTGTGCCTGTGGGCCGCGTGGTAACCGCTCCTCCTCTCTGCTTCCGTTCAGCTCTCTCAAGATCTGAGTCGCTTGAAAGAACACTATGAGAAAAAGATGAAAGATCTCATGGCTAATGCCGTGGGGACCGTAGAGCTCCAGCAGCTCAAGCACAAACACGAGCAGAAGGTAACTTCCTGCGGCCACAATGTCACTTCCTCTCCCATTCCATCCATCCACCCACCCACTTCCCGCTAGACTAAACTCACGACCCTTCCCTCCCTCTTTTAAAGCTTTTTCTCCGTACCCCCCATTGTGACTTCTTTCCCGACAAAGGCTGACCGGTGGTGGGCTAACCGTCCACTTTGTCTTTAACTACACGTGTCTTACCTGTGTCATTAACAGTACCTCCAGAAATGCTGACTTTGTAATGACCTTCAATGTCTTTAACCACATCTTTACAGAGGGCGTTATTCACTCTGGTTTGAACCTCAAATCCGATTCTTCTTGGTGTCCGTAGCTTTGGCAGTGGTATTCTTTTTTTAACTTGTACATTTACTCTTGCTTTTCCCGTTGTCCCAGTACAGGGCTCAGAGGCTGTGGCACTTTGCTCTGTACTTTGCATGCCAGTGTTTGATTTCCTCGCTATTAGGTGTCATTGTGTTGTATGTTTTCCTGCTCTTAAATTCTCTTTCCTTGTCAGGGGGCTCTTCCAGCTGTTAAAGGCAGCTCAAAGTCTACATGGATGTGGATGTCTGACAGTCTGACGTACATTTCATTTTATCATGGACCTTTTTTTTGGGGGGGGGGGGGGGGTCTCTGTTCTGACCAATTGCTAGTTTCAGGACCAAAAATGTAGTGTCTTGCAAAAAGTTTCAACACTTTTGAAAGTCTTTGGAAGTATAAAAAAACTGTTTGGAAAAATGTGTGTTATATGTAATTGAGAAAATGGTGACATCGGGGAGGGGATTTTTACAGGTACAGTCAAGGTATTCTCTTGTAGTGTTCTAATTGGTTCCTTGACTTTTGAGCTGCTCACCCAGCTGCTGTGTCGTGTCCTTGGGTGTCCTTGGGTCGTCGCTTCGTAACTTCCCCAATGCACCCCCCCAGCCTCTTTTCTCCTCTCTTCTCCTCTCTCCCCACCCCATCTTCCTCCTACCCTGGACCTCTGTGGCCCAGCTGCCAGACGGGCCTGTTGTTTTAATTAGTAGTGGGCGAGCCAGTCAGTTCCCCAGCCTATGTCTGCCGCTCACCAGCCTTCTGCTGCCCGACAGGTGCAAAAGCTAGTGAAGGCCGCCAAAGAAGGGACCAAAGACGGTCTGGAGAAGACCAAAGCAGCTGTGAAGAAGGGCAAATCCTTTATCAGAACCAAATCCTTCTGCTCCGGTGAGCTCATGGCCACTTGCCCACTAAAAGGCTGCACAAGACTGGGTTTACATTCATTTATTATTCATGGCAAATTATAGATTTTAAAACTTGCCATTGACAGTTGCTGTTTATGTAAACATAAAATAAAATTTGAATTACTGTAAAATAAAAATATCTTTATTTTACACTGTATTTTTGTATGTATATTAATTGCTATTGATGGACAAATTCAAATTCAAATTAAAAAAAGATGAGGGCAGCCACACCTGTGCTGTTTCAGAAGAGCATATTTTTGAAACCTGAAAACTGTGGTTTGAACCGCTTGTTTTTGCATGCCCTAATGTCCAAACTAATTTCATAATTCAATTCTTGTGTGTCAGAGCGGAAGTCAGCCTGCTTCGATGAGGAGGAGGCAGACCTGTTCATTGAGGTGGATTGCCTAAATGTGGAGCCAGTATTGGGTCCTGCACCAGAGGGACTCTCGCAACAGCAGGTTGGATGCCAACAATGCATTCCCCTCATCTTTAAACCCACTCACACACGCACACCAGCCCAGGAAGGAAAACTTGAGCCTTAATCATTTCTTAATAGAAATGATTTCAGAGGAAAATTAGATTGAGTCAGTGGCCATTGTCATTAGATCCAGTAAAAGAGCTTATCATCTGGAGAAATTAAATACCATTTTCTGTCTGGCTGACAGGGTGTCCATTATTCCCCGATAACGGGACACCTATCACATATATCTGGTAAAAAGTTTAATCACTGTTCCATATCAGTGCTCTTTAGAGTGGTAACTATAACAACAGCAAGCAGCCTTGTGGATCTACTTTCTCACAAAGCCTACCAAAGTTACAAACCAGCCGTAGGAATAATGGACTTGTTGTGCTGTTCTTCGCCCCACCTCGTCTATTATTCCTCTATATCGGGACACCTCGGTGGCCGTTGTCCCCAACATAGGGCAGGCGTTATTCAGCAGCCCATCTCTCAGGGGAGGCCATCTGCAGAGGCTAGTTTCAAATCTAATGAAACTTTTCACTCCAGTTTTCAGGTGTTTGATGAGTGTGATGTTAAGCAGTAGAATTGCACATGGAGTTTCTAAGTGAGAAAGTAGTGTGGGGCTATACACACAACACCATGCAGAAGTGGCTGTTGTCTATGAATGGGGTTTTGCGCCAAAACACTGGAGTCTGTCTGTCTGTCTCTCTCGCTCTCTGTCTCTCCCCCTCTTGCTGTTGTTCTACCATTTCAGAGGAAATCCCCTTGTCAATAGTTCCTCTCATTGCTGAGGTTTCACTTAGTGGTCAGTAAGTGATGAGCGTGATGGGCTCCTGTCTGGACAGCAGGGCCCACTATCACATTGCTATTGATCCACTCTCACCGTTTCAAGAGAGCAGCAGCATTGATTGCTCACAGCAACCTGATTTTGATAGCGTTGGCACAAGCAAGACAGGGAGAGACATCTCTTATAAGTGTGTCTGTGTGCGTGCGTGCGTGCTTTCGTGACTATATCAACAGGTGGTGAGGAGGTGTATTCTTGGATCAATTTTAGAGAGCGAGAAGAATTATATTGCCGCACTGAAGCGCATATTAGAGGTAAGATGTGTGAGAACTTGATTCCAACACGAATGAATTCCAATTCAATCACATGAATTATTCAGTGCCTTTATTTCATAACAAATCATTGTTGATTAGTGCATTTCTACACTGAATGGCTTGTAAGCAGTTTGTCAAGTTACTACTGCCCCTCGACATATTTAGCAACGTTATATTGCTTGTGGGTTTGTATTTTCTGTGTGTCTGCCAATTTAACAGCAATATGAGAAGCCCCTGTCTGAGATTGAGCCCAAATTGTTAAGCAGTCGGAAACAGAAGATGACATTCTATCGTGTGCGTGAGATCCTCCAGTGCCACGCCCTGTTCCAGATTGCTCTGGCCAGCAGGGTGGCGGAATGGGACAACCTGGAGATGATTGGAGACGTGTTTGTGGCCTCAGTAAGTCCATGAATTCCACACCCTGTGTGGTGTGTGTGTGTGTGTGTGTGTGTGTGTGTGGTGTGTGTGTGTTGTCAGAGCTGTTCTAAATAGTGTCAGGATGTGTGAACCCCCCCCTCAGGTTGAGAAAAATTATATGCAGAAATTAGTAGTCCTATAGCCATGTGTATAAAAATGTAAACCACACACACTTTCACCCTCTTTTCTCTCTCTTTCACTCTCCATCACACTCTCACGCACACACTCACTCTCTCTCTTTCTCTCTCTCTCTCTCTCTCTCTCTCTCTCCATCCTCCTCAAGCTCACACCTCCCACACACAGTAGCTCCACTCTGGGAGGCATTTTTCCAACCACTCACCACAAATCTCTGCTGCCTGGCAACCCCCATCATTTCAGACCACAAGACATCTCCTCTGCAGGAGCATCTGCCTCTGCTTGCTGTTTGTTATTTCAGATGGTGTGTGTGTGTGTGAGAGTGTGTTGCTTTCTGTCGTGATTTTCCCTGAGCTCTCTTTTTCACTGCCTCTTCTCCCTGCAGGTTATTTCTCTCTTTCTCTCTCTCTCTCTCTCTCTCTATCAACATACCTCCCTCCATACCATGTCCTTCCCAAAGCACACACTTCATCACAGTCCAGCTCTGTTTATGTTCAACTCCCAAGTCCCCCCATGTCTCCCTGTGTCAGTCTCTGATAAACTCCTGCTGCTGGCCAGAGGGCACCAGAACATGCAGTACTCACGTCCTCATGTTTTTGATGGGTGTGTTTTGTTTCAGTTCTCCAAATCTATGGTGTTGGATGCCTACCGAGAATATGTGAATAATTTCAGCACGGCCATGGCAGTGGTTAGGAAGGCTTGTGCCTCAAAACCTAGCTTCCTGGATTTCCTCAAGGTACATGAAAATGTTTTTCCTTTCTAGAGGAATCCAATTCCTCTCTAGAATTTGAATCCAAGGATGTACCTGTGACTTATTATTGGTACAGATAATTGTTTGAATCCAAGGATGTACCTGTGACTTATTATTGGTACAGATAATTGTTTAAATCCAAGGATGTACCTGTGACTTATTATTGGTACAGATAATTGTTTTTATTTCTGTGTGTAGTAGTTAGAAATGACGACCATACAATAAAGTAGAGGGGCCTGCAAAAGCCTCACTGTCTGTTGGGTCTGTATGTTTCCCATATAAAGTGTGTGCCGTGCGTCTCCTGTCTCTCCCTGTGCAGCATCGTCAGGAGACCAACACTGACCGCGTCACTCTCTACGGACTCATGATGAAACCTATCCAGAGGTTTCCTCAGTTTATCCTCCTGTTACAGGTATGCTCCCAGGATAACTAGTTAGCAACCTCAGTGCTTGGAAATATGCTATTGCATTCCAACCAACAGATCTGCTACATGCAAGCAACTTTAGTTAGTTTAGTTCAGTAACTTTAATCCCTGGGCTTCCCCAGTGTTCGCCCAGCAGGGGGAGCTCTAGGTTTAGAACCTGCTGGTCCATGACAAATGCAGGGATCCTAGCTGTAGGCTAGAGAGGGTCTTTCCAGACAGATTAACCTTTAATTAGCTGTGATGAGAAATGATTGTAATGAATCATAATGTCTCCCTTATGTAAGCTGTGCGAGCTAATGCATAATAATGTATCTTCATTAATAGTGGGGCAAATGAAGTAAAATATTTGACATTTAATCACAAATATGATCGCATTCTCTTATGGATTTGATTAAAATTTGTGTGTGTGTGTCACTTAGGATATGCTGAAGAACACGCCGGTGGGCCACCCGGACCGCCTCCCGCTGCAGATGGCCCTGACTGAACTAGAGACCCTGGCTGAGAAACTCAATGAGAAGAAGCGGGAGGCCGACCAGCGCTGCGAGATTAAACACATCGCTAAGGCCATGAACGAGCGATACCTCAACAAGGTGCCACTCATTACACAATTACTGGATGTTACTGCACAGGCTTCATTTACCTTGCACCTTTAACTCTCCAAGGCATCAGATGACCACTAGAATATTATGTCTTGAACAGAGAAATGCCTATTACCCCCTCAGTATGTACACACTAAAAGCCCTGTGTGGGCAGGAGTAGTCTCTGGCCTGTTTAATTAAGAGCCATTGATTAAATGCAACAGTTTGTTACTAAATGTGTAGCGAGGGATAGTGATGTTATAGCTGTAAGGTTATACCACTCTGTTTGGATTGAAAGTATAGTTTATCATAGTTTTTACATCTCATCACAAAAAAGGTTGTTTGGCTGCCAGGCATTTTTTTCAGCAAATCCCCAGAGTATTTACAGAGGCCAGTTCATGTGCCTCCCTTGATCTCAAAAGCAGCTGTGATGTTCACTCTCTAATTACTCAGCCTGTGCCCTCCCACAGTGCCTTAGTGCCACAGGGCTGTATCTTATATATATATATATATATAAGCATGTAAGTTTGCTTCTATGGAAACTAATGGACCATCTGCAGACATATAAATAGTAAATACCAGGCATCAGTGGATGCATGACAGATGTGACGCATCAAATGGATCGGTAAACATAGATGCAGAAGAAATGGAAGTGAATTATGAAAGGGAGAGTGAGATTGAAGGGAAGAAATTGATCTCCTTTGTTTGTTTTTTTTGTTTTGTTTTTTGTGTGTGTGTGTGTGTGTGTGTGTGTGTGTGTGTGTGTGTTCATTCTGGTGTATCCATAGCTCTTAAGCAGCGGCAGCAGGTACTTGATCCGATCAGACGACATGGTGGAGACGGTGTACAATGACCGCGGCGAGATCATCAAGACCAAGGAACGCCGCCTCTTCCTGCTCAACGACGTCCTGATGTGTGCCACGCCTAATGCACGGTGAGACTCCACCCCTACCCCCTCCCCACCTCAGTCCCCGCTGCCCCACAATCCCAGGCCCCTGCCTGTTGTTCCTTACCCACGGAGGCTCGGCCCTGGGCCGGAGTCGTCCGCTCACCACCCTGACCTCCGCAGGAAGCCGACTCCCTGTTCACAAAGCCCATGGCCGAAACCACTCACTCTGGAGCTCCTCCATCAAAAGCACAGGGCTGCTCAGCCTCAGCTGGACTGTTTGGTTAAACAGCACATTAGTGGTTACAACACCCATGGCGCACACACCCATGTGGAGTTTACCTGTAATGGATATGTGGACCACACCCCTGTCAAGCACTTGAGGCCCTGTGTTCCTATAGGCTTGCACTCACAAGCTTGCAGTTGTGCACACACAGCAAGATTTTCAGGCAGATCCATTCACTCTGCCAGCCTGTCATTTCATTTGCCCAAAATATTTCCTTCATAAATCAAACCACGAGAGTCTTGTTGGCGCAGATCTCTGTGTTTGTGAGTATGCAGCGTGCAGTTGTACTGTACACAGGCTCACACAAGCCAGGAGACAGTGGTAGAGGCAGTGCCTAAATTTTGCATTTTGTAAAAATGTTGCTTTTCATGTGTGCACTTTTACAAGCCTGTGTGTATGCACAGTGACTCATGTTTGCCATTCTTAGGTTGCCCTTGATAGAACTGACTTTTAGTGGGATGTAGTTATACTGCTGCTGTGAGTTTAAGCTTGTATGTCAGATTTAGCAAAATAGCGTCCTGTCATCTGGGTATAATACATGGTGCTAGAGAAAGAAGAAGTTTGCATTTAGTCCCATCAGTTCGACTCTTATATAAGCAACTGAATACCAACATGCCTACAGTGCATAAAGTGTTTGTCTGTCTGTCTGCCTATTAATTGACCTGGCAGTATGTGTAATGGAGTTGCCAGTGTAGTGCTTATTTATGTAGTGTAGTCATTTCCACAGATCTCCTCAGGAGGGTGGGGGTGCGCCGACCTCAGGCCAGAAGTTCCTGCTAAAGTGGAGTGTTCCACTGAGCTTCGTGGAAGTGCTGGAGTTTGGCTCCAGCGAGGAGATGGGCGATGCCGGACGCTTTCCCACACCACATTCTGGAGAGAAGGTGGTCATCAACGCCAAGCCAAGTACGTCTCATTCTGTACTTAGTACCTGTAAGGGAAAAGGCTAGCCAAATGCACACGCTAACAGATTAGCATACTGACTTTTATGATGTAATCTACAACAATGTTGAGACTCTGTTGGTCTTAAGACCTCAGTGGCTGTCAAAGGTTAATACATTGTTTGTTTCTGTTCAGCCAACCACTTACCGTATTGTTTCAAGACAAAAACCCACACCCAGCTGCTCAGCTGGGAGTCCATGTAAGCTGCAGTAAGCTTAGTAATTGTTTAAGAGAATGCAGGGTCATTCATGCAAATCATAATGCATGCAGAGACTGTTTTTAAACCTACTGTATATGTAGATTGTACACAATATGTCAGGATTGTATTGCATAATCATCATAAGGTTCTTTTTTCTGTTGTTTTTCCCCCCCATGTTATTGAATATGGGGACCGCTGAACCATATGGCTCTGAAGGAGATAAAGGGATTTAAGTATATCAGCATGGGATTAAAGTATATGAGTATATTGCATCCTGGAAACACATACTTGAAAGGATTACAGTATTGACTTGAAGTCTGTGCCCAGTGACTCACTCCTTGGCTAAGACTAAACTAAACTAAACTACAGTGTTTATTTTTTTCTTTTCTTTAATGTCAGTTTTGCACACTGCTGGTAAACATTAAGGACAGGCTATGAATGTAGCACTGAAACATTTATGAGATTTTTGGCCAGTCCTGTCAGAGTTGTCCAACCTGGTCTCCCCTGGGATTTCCTGCCGGGATTGTATCTTGCCCCTCAGCTGCCATCCTTCTTTTTAAAAGTCATGGCCAATGGCTTGACCAGATGGGTTTTTGGCCCCCATCTGCGTGGTCTGCGTAGGCCCAAGCCCTGGGATGGAAACAACGTACAGATGCATGGAAGCGTTGCTAATGCTAATGTTGATGTTGATTCTAATCGTTCCTGTCAGATGAGGGGCTGTGAGGTTGGGATTTTACAGAATATCTGAGGTTGAGGTTGATTTTCATAGCCACAGACACAAGCTCAAGTATAACATTTAGATGAGTTTGGCTGTACCAGAACCGCCCACCCCACACACACACACACACACACACACACACACACACACCCCCACTCGAGACAATGAGAGGTTGAGGACACTGAGGGAAAACAGATTTTGGAAGAAGATGAGTCTCCCCTTTCCCTTCCCATGGGGCCCTTGCAGTGCATGACACTTGCTGGCAGGTTTTCAAAATGGCCACCGACACGCAAGCCTCGGCCAGTCTTCTCTCTGAGCTCCTTCTTTAATTGTTGCTTCAAGTCTGCCTCAGTCTTCAGCAGACAGGACACCATGACTTCACCATTTCCACTTGGACCTGCATTTGCCCATCAGCTAACAGCAGCTGCTGCTTCACTTGAAAAGCCTTGCTTGGAATGGACGGTGGTGCACACACTGTGGTCAGTCAGCATGCAGTCGCCATATTTAGCACTGAAAGGGTTAGTCTCGGAAAACAGCCCTCCTTAACTTAACCCAGGAATGATTGTGGTTGCTGTGGAGCTCTAGCATTATAGGATTTGTGAAGCCCAGTGTTCCCAGTATGCATTGAAACTCTGGGTTTTTCCCCTATACTTCCTCCTCCAAACAGCAGATATTTTGAGACACAGCAGCCTTTATATGTTTAAAACATGTTTTGTATCATGATTTTTATGATTTGTCTATGCCACAGTGGGTCACTGGCTGAAGCTATGTAGTCATGGGTTTAGTCTATGAAGTCACCCAAGCTTGAGGTTAAGACCACAGCCACCTTGAGTAACCCCGGATTGATGTTTACACTTCAGGTTATCCTTCTCTGTCACACTCAGACTCAGTTTAGCATGAAAACATGTAGGATGAGGATATCGCGTCTTTTTTCACCTCAAGGTCAGAACACATTCTCTGACCCACTAACCCACTGAGTCCATATGCCATGTATCTCCACTGCCAGGTCCACTCTGTTGCATTACACACACACACACACACACACACACACCATCAACATTAGCATCTGCTCGGACCGCAGGGCCTCTCGGCAGATGGAAGGGGGGACAACTCGTTTCAGCCCACCTCCGGAAGGTTCTCACTATTACTTTCAAACACTTATCGCAGCCAAGGAGTCTAATGCAGCTGTGCTAGCATCCACGCAACTTAGCCTCTGGCAGCACACCTGGGAAGGGAAAGAAAATGTCTCTTTCAAGTGCCGTTTGAAGGATTACTAGTGTCTGTAACTGTCTGTAGATATCCGCAGTGGCAGCCCTCCACCCCACCAGCCGTTTGTTTTAGGCTCTCCGAGATGGACAGATGATGTGGAGGAGGCTGCAATGATTAAAAATGGATGTGATGTGCGTGTGTTACATGAAGCTTGACAGTTAAGCACACTCTTATGCCAGTTTACAATAGAGGCACCAAGCTCTGTCCCTGCAGCCAGAAGACAAGGCTCTCTGCTGGTCCTTTAACCCTGTGGGCGTCTTATAAGTGGGATGACTCGATAATGAGGCGGTTCAAAAGTCGGGTAGCGCAGCGTTTCTGCTCCTTTTGAGCATGCCGTGCGAAGACTTTGGAGAGTACACAATGACTCATTGAGGGGAGAGGGGCCTCTGGTAATGACAGGAACAGAGGATTTTCTCTCTCTCGCTCGCTCTTTTTTTTTTTTTTTTTTTTTTTTTAATTTTATTTCTCTCTCTCTCCATCGTGCTGAGGAGAAGCGTAGGCAGTCATTGCCGCTCATCTCATCTTCTCAGTGTAGCCCCCCCTCAGCCTGGAACTGCGCCCTACCATGTCGTATGTCGGCTGTAGTACAGAAGTACGTGTGACAGTACAAGAGTAGTGCTTCATGATGAGCAGTTTTTATTTTTCCCCTTGTCGGCCCAGTGAATAACACTTGCCTCATTTCCTCGTCATCTTCTCTGCATGTTTGTTTGTGGAAACAGCCCAGCACCTGTCTCGTCTCTGAGAGAAGCTCGCCCCTGTGCTGCTTGCGCAGCTTCATTGAGTCGCAGTCAGGATGTGATGCAATGCCATGTCCAGGGCTGTGAGCAGCAAGGCAGGAAGCGAGGCACAATAGAGCCGGTCAGCCTTGGCCTTCAGTGGTCAGCTGCAGAGATCTGTGGTTGACAGTCATCCTGAAACCCACTCCACTCAGGAAGAAAACGCTCTTTCCTGTGTAGTATCCTATTACTCTAACTTAAGAGTCGATAGTGATAATGCCTTCACTTGGTGAGCTATGTGTAGTTAGAATGTAACTGCTGGTGTGTCTTAGTAATATTGGTAATCAGTGGTGGACATTTTCACCCAGTAAATGAATATTCACCAGTAAAATAAATCCTAAAATGTGTTGTCCCACACTTGGACTACCTGGGGAATTTTACTAGGGAAAATGAGCTGTTAACTGTTACTTCAGCAATTTGAAGTAAGGAATTAGGTGGACTCGTAAAATCAAATGATATGAGGGGCACTTAGAATGCGTTTCACCCTTACACCTTCCTTTTCCTAAATTCAGTCATTAAGCGCAAATAAAACATGTTTGACATTTACGCCCTTGAAAAACGTTTTTCGCTGCCGTCCCCTCTGATTGCCTGTGCAAGCAGGGCTCCAATGTGCAAATGAGGAAACCAAGTTCTCACAGAGCCATTTGTGGCACGGTTGCACCAGAGCAGGGCCGTTGCCATGGCACCGGAACACAAGGGTAGCATGAATGGCCATTGTACAGCTGTGTGGAGAAAAAACGAGAACCGTGAGCTCTGAGAGCGGAGGTCTGTCACGGCCAGATATTTTGGGTGTTGTCTGTCAACCTGTTCCATTCTGGCATCTACATTCAAGGGAAATGTTGGGCTGCAAACAACATCGAGAAAACACTTCGCCCTGAAATATAGAGCTAACACTGATTCTTTCATAAGAACAAAAGCTTTTTGAGTTTGGGAAAACTGATCACATAGCACTCTTGTCACCTGTGTGCTGGTTTGTTGGCTTTGGTCATCTGCTTTTATTGAGGCTCCACCATGCAACACCAGCCTCCATATCACATGATGCAGAAAACATGAACAGAAAACTTGTCTTTGAGAAAGAGAGAGGTCTTTTTCCCGTGGGGCAGTTGCATTGAAGAGCTACCAACACTGTGGGCCTTCTTTTTCGATGTCCTCATTAGTGATGTTGCCAGCAATGGTTTGAAAAGATCATTACCATACAAGCATAGCTCCCGCCTCCTCCCCCAAATCCTTCCGCACTTGGATGTTGTCCAAAGATGGCTGACCCCCTCTGACTCCAGCTCAGCTCACGCCTCTCTGGCAATATCTCCCACTGTGTTTAATTACCAGGACGCCTCTGTGTCCTTGACCTACTGCAGATCCTGTTCAAATGGATCAGATTAGTATTCGTGTTGTTGCTGCGTGGCTTGGGCTCGTTGTTTTATGACTGGCTTCCCACGGGGCCCACACATCGCCGTGCGCCGTGCGGGTCACGCTCCAGGATCCCCAGACCCAGGGTCTGGCTTGAGGGAAAGAGCTTGACAAGGCGCGCATCAACAACAACTCCACAAGCGACAGCCTCCACATCAACCCCCCCCCCCCCCCCCCCCCGCTCCACTGCAGCCATTGGAATTCCTGCGCTGCAATGGATGCCGAATCGATTTAGTGGCTGTTGACTTAGTGCCTGGACAACTTGAATAAGTGTGCAGTTTGGCCCAGCTCTCACCAATTACTCTCTCTCACGATCACTTGGTTTCATTCTGATTTGTACTTTTACAGTTAAAAAAGCATAGACACCTTCTGTGTTACTTCCAAGTTTTTTGCCGATGTTCTCCGTTCCTTATGCAGTGTAAAAAAATGTAATGAGTTTTATTGCATGATGTCAAGACGAAGGGAAGTTATTGGAAAGACGTTTTTTAGTCGGTGGTAATTTCCAGATGAAGTGACATTTCAGGCTGGTTGGGTTTAAGCCTCTTGTCAAGACGTCAGCTGGTGCTGAGAAGCCACTGAACAACCACAGCGTGCGCCCTTCCAGTCTGTCTCCTTGCTCTTAATATCGGCTGGCAGACTTGGAGTAGGGACACAATTTATAACCTGCCGGCCAAAGTGAGGGAGGGAGAGAAAGAGGAGACTGGGGCTCTGGCCAGTCGTCTAATAGGTCTGGAGAAATGTGCCTTTTTTCCATTGTCTGAGTGCTGGAGCAGAAATGAGGACAAATAAAACACCCCTTCATCTCAACTAGAAGTTTACAAAATATGTTTAAATGTTAGTCGATTCCAAGAGAAATACAATTTAGCGCTAAAATGAGACGTTTGTTGGATCTAACTAAAAGTGAACAAATCACAAAGCTTATTTAAAATAAGATTTGGTTTGTTTATATGATAACTTGTCGACCAAGATTGGTTAAACACATGAGGTCAGTTCTCTGGCAAGGTGTATCTGATTACAGCATATGTCTGGACTGGGTGACTGAGCAAAGCTCTTTAGGGACAGATGATAACGCACAAAAATATGTGTTTTTCTTTTCTTTCTTATGTATGATTCACTTTACTTGCTTGACACATTGTATTTTGTGCTTGTCTTGTTGTATTTAACACAGATAAACTCTATATGGGTCCAGGACAGCTGTATCAGGATTTGCAAAATTTGATCCATGACCTCAGTCTGGTCAATCAGATCTCCCATATGATTGGCAGCCTAAAAGGCAACTACCAGGTAAGGACTATAATGGGAATGTTTTGTATGATTAGACCATTCTAAATGTTATCGATACCAAAACTTTTGTACAGCTATGGAAATGTTGCAATCTAAACTAACCTAATATTGGAAGATATTTTTTTTCATTTGAGAGCTCAGTTGGTCCACTCCAAATTTAATTCAAGCCCCCATGGTTTGCATAAATGGCTGGGCTGTGTGTGGGTAATTTTCTGGAAGGCTCCGTTGGTGCCACTTGGATGCACGTCCGCCAGGGCCAACCCTGCTGGGTTGATGTAATGCTTTCTGGCTGCTGGTCAGCCTCGTACGGTCAGTGTGAAGAGACACCCTCGCTCATCCCTGACAACACAAACACTTCCCACAACGTCTCACTGTGAGAAAATGTTTGCCTTTTTCCCCTCCTCCGTGCGTTTGACCCGCGATGCAAGCCACAGAGGTTAGCCGAGTGCAATCTAGACCTGGCTCTACACAAGCGGCTCTCAGAACAGAGAGAAAAAGATTTCTGTGATTTCTGTTTGCTGGCATTAACTAATCAGCCCCACAAGGTTAAGGTTGACTCTCCCATTTATCTTCTTAATTCCCTTTTTTCTCTCTCTCTCTCTCACTCACTCTCTTTCCCTCTCTCTCTCTTTTCTTCAGAATGTGAACCCTACTGTCGCCCAGGACTGGGTTTCAGGCCTCCAGCGGCTCATTCTAAAGAAAGAGGAGGAGATCAGGGCAGCCGACCGTTGCCGAATCCAGCTGCAGTTACCTGGGAAACAGGACAAGTCAGTCTGACCCCACCGTGACCACCTTCTCCCTCCCTACCTTATTGTTCACTCTAAATCTCTTTCTTTCCAATTGCTCTTGACAATAGAGGCAGTCTCTCCAAACCAATAAAATTACCTGTCTAGACAAAGAAGGCAAACAATACTGGCGTGTTTATGTTAGCTATACACTGTGAGTCTGCACATGGAGAAGGAGAGAGAGAGTAGTGAGGAAATGTTAGGACAGGGCCCCAGTCTCTCAAGATTGACCAAAAGCTTCAGAGAGTCGCTGTCTCCTTGTCCCTTAACTTTCTTTCTTTCTTTCTCTCTCTCTCGCGCGCTCTCGCTCTCTATCTCACTGTCTCACTGTCAGCTCCTTAATGTGATCTTATCGGCCTGATTCGTTCACTCGATGCGCCGCATTTCATACATTTGGTTCTCTTGGGAGCTAGAGTGCAGCTGCTTTGCATGCAGAAGTTATTTTGGCATATTCTAACAGCCACTCTCTCCTGTTTCTTTTCCCTTATTTGTACACACACACACACACACAGACTTGTTTACTGTCCTTTACCAATTTGAAATGGCTGGATTAGCCAGGAGCATCTATAGAGCAACAGCTGCAGAGGCCCATCATCCCAAAGGTCTCCTCACATGAGACGCATTTATTTTAGGCTGGAGGAGATGGTGAAAGGGCAAAGGCATGCCAGACATACCCCTTTGTGCTCTACAACCACCCATACGCTCTAATTAGCTGACCGTCATCACTCCATATTCTTCCACAGTCTCACATCCCTGTAAATTCTTTCATAGGGAACGTGAGGCTCTTTGAGAAGCATGCTTGTCCAGTCTCAAAAGATCTATTATTCAGATGCTGAAACACAACACTTAAAGTGTTTAGCTCGAGAAAAATAAGGGCTTTTGAAGGGCTTTTGCCCCTCACATAATGACAGCAGCCTGAGATTCAGCAGCAGTTCATATGAGAAGATCTAATTTTGTTCTGATGTGCCACTCTGATGTGTCCAAAAGTTTTTTACAGCTCAAGACTATAATAACTTAATCCTCATCATTGTCTATTTTTCTTATTTCTCCTCTTCCTCCTCCTCTTTTCTACTTTTCTGGCAGGACTGGGAAACCCACACATTTCACTGCCGTCTTCAACACATTCAGCCCCAGCATCAAGCAGTCATGGATCAGTAACCTGCAGATGGCTAAACTGGCCTTGGGTATGTCTGCAAACCTTTCTCTCTCTCTCTCTCCACACCCCCATCTCTCTTACTTCTGTGTCTGTCTGTACCCCTCTCTCATTTTTCACTCCCACTCTTCTTTCACTCCTTCCTTCTGACTCATTCAGCCTTACTCAGTCCAGTGTTGCTTTCTCTCATGATTTCCCTTGATCTCACTTTCTCGCTCTCACTCTATCATCCCCCTGCCTGTTCATGTCATTCTCTCCCTCTCTCTATCCCTCTCTTTCTTTCTCCTTGTATTAGTCATATTCATTCTCTCCCACTCCCTTTTCTTTTTGTATTCCACACATCCATGGAAGTGTCGTTGAGCGAGATACTGAACCCTAAATAGCTCCTGATGGCAGGTTGGCACCTTGCATGGTAGCCTCTGCCACCGGCGTGTGAATGGGTGAATGTGAGGCATACATTGTAAAGTGCTTTGAGCGCTCTTAGGAGTAGAAAAGTGCTATATAAATGCGGTCCATTTGACATTTATTCCTATTCCTGAGCCTTGCCTCTGGTCATTCTCAGCTGTCCCTAGCCTTGAAGACAATGAGCCAGGGGACCTAGGAAGGAGGCTTCAGGCCTCCGATATCTCCCACCTCATTGCTCTCTCTCTCTGTATTTGAACCCTCTGCTCACCCAGAGCTGAGCACCCCAGCCAAAATGTATGGGAGCCGATCCTACACGTACCCTCCTTCTCTCCGACAGTTCTAAGGCAAACATGCTCCAGATACCATATGTAGGGAATGTGGGAGTTTGTAATTGCTCTGTTTGTAAAGAGAAAGTCATTAGTGTTCATTAGCGCGGCTCGGGCGGCGGCACTCTGACAGCGAAAATGCATCAACGAGGAGAGGAGAGGCTAACGGGCAGAGGATGAATAACTACTGCAGATAGTCAGCAACACATTTGGAAATGTAATTTGTTGGCGGCGTTTAACGTGAAACATGTCGTAATTTATTGATCCACTCTGTTTTTCTCATGAGAGAGATTTCTTTTCGTGAATGATGTCATGGAACTCTGTGTCTCTCTCTCCTTCTCACTATTTGTGTGTGTGTGTGTGTGTGTGTGTGTGTGTGTGTGTGTGTGTGTTCAACAGAGGAGGATAATGTGCAAGGCTGGTTTTTCGCCGAGGATGATGGGAATCAGATTAAAAAACAGAAGCACCCACTCCTGCTAAAGCAGATGCCTGTAAACATGTCCAAAATGCAGGAGTTCAAGGTGGGCACAACCCTATGCACACACTGCTCTATCTGCTTAGTGAGACATTGACAGTCAAATGAGTCCATGTGAGTTTTTTTTTAATTGTGTTTTAATCCTAACATATGCTAACCACTGTGCAAATTTAGTGAGGAGGAGGGGTTTCATTTTAAACATCTTAAACTCCTCTTCCAGTGCATCAATACTCTCTGATGTTGGTTTAATCATATGAACCACAGTCATATGAGGAGAACTTGATCTTTTCACACCAGGTTGTTCATTACAGAATGCTAAGAAGATGTTGTCTTGCCTGTGTTGTTTTTGCCTCTGATGGTTGAACATGTCAACAACACATTACATTATTCATGGACCTAAGCTTTTCAAGTATTACTGGGAATACTAATTGCATGTATTTATGAAATTGGAGTTGTTGAGTTGCTGATGCACATTCAGTGCTTGGATTTGCAGTATTTGCACTTTGGCGAGTCACGTCCAAAGCGGGCTGTGGTATTTTTGGAGTGATCAATAGAAGGCTCACGCTCAGTGAGGAATGCCATCTGCACACAAACTGTGCCAGCCAGAGCCCACACATTCCATCAGACAGAGTACCGTAGGGTCACGAAGATTAAACCCATTTTTCATCCCGTAAAGGGGCACTCTCAGACAACTATTTATTTATTAACGACGCAGCGCTGTCTGCCTCTATGTGGGGTGATGGGGTTTATGTATTAGTTTGCCATGTTGTGATGGTCTGAATGGGGGATTTGGTGGGCTGTGTTTGTCCAAGTTCTTCAGCTCCTTTCTGTCGCTTGCTCTCTCTTTCTCTCCCCCCCCCCTCCCTAATCAGGTGGAGTGTGCAGTACACAACCCTGAACCTCATGTGAACAGTGAAAGCACAGCTGACATGCCTGCCCTGGGCCATGGCTTTGTGTGGGTGAGCATCTCATCTCATGTCCATACACACACACACCAAGGATCTGTATGTCTGACACACACACAGCCACTGGTTGATTAATGTATCTTGTGTGTAAAAGGTTTTTAAACCAGTGATTTGGTTGTTTCATAAGAACGGACACAGATAGTTGCCTTCATCTAAAGGTAATGAGATCCATTCACTGCATATTTCATCTGACACAAGCTCGGAAGTGTCAAATATGACCTGAGACAAAAGCTGACTGTGTTATGCCCATCAGCCTCAAATGAATAATTAACCTCCACTCTTTTTTACTGCCACTCTTTTTACCCATTTTATTGCCCCCCCTACCCCCCCCTGAGCCAGAGTACCTCTGTTAAAGTGTGACTCACAAGCTCCATTCAGAAAGCCACACGTGTTTACTTTGGAGGCCGTAGGAACCGTGCACATTCCAGTGACGCGTAATGGCCTTCAGTGATAGACTGCTCCCCACCCAACCCCCCACCGCCCCATCCAACTCTAGGGAACACTCAGTCTGATTGTTGTTTGTACCATGCCAGAAATGGCGTGGTTCTGCTCTTAACAAGCCATTCATCTTGTACATGAACCAGTAAATATGCCAAGTACCTCATGTACAAAAGAGACGTACGCGATTAGCATTTGGAGTGCCACAATGGAATAGCACTTCTGACTGGCCTTGTCATTGTGACTCTCCCACTCAGGTGGCCAGCTGCACCAATCAGATGGGTCAGATCTCCATCGTGGCCATGCAGAACTCCAGCCCGAAGGTGACTGAGTGCTTCAACGTGGAGTCGCGCATCCTGTGCATGGCCTATGTGCCTGCGGAAGAGGGCCTGGCCAACGGGGAGGGTGGCTCAGATGGAGACGGGCAGCCAGGGAAGGGTGGCCACTCACCCACCATTTGCCTGGGGATGGAGGAAGGAAGGTAGGGCTGTACAGCAAGACGCCCCTTCACCCACCAATACCATCCATCAGTATTGCAGCAGCAGTCACCCACACACACCACAATGCAGAATACAGAAACTGCTTACTTTTTTTCAGCCACCAACTTTTGTCAGTTTCTACAAATCAAACGCATTGTGGTATGTGGAGTGTAGATTGTTAAAAGGCTTCAAGAGGACATAAGTCCACATATTTCACTATTTGTATGGATGGAATGCAGAAGCGGTAACATCACCAATTGATTATTGGTCGACCTGGGTTAGATTTGTGAACCCAACACTGCAAGGTTGTATCACTATTTATAAAAGTATCTGCTAAGCACCAGTCAACTTTAACTTTACAGATCTATACTTCAAAAAGTACTGTCCAATAAAATAAAATGAAGCACAGCACTGAAGTGAAAACACCTTTCCCTAGACCTCACAGGAACTGCAGTGAGATTTGAATGAGAGGAGGAGGAGGAGGAGGACGACAGGTCTGTGCGGAACATAACAGCGTACAGCTATTCAGGATTACAGATATTAATGAGGTCATTTTAGGATCCTAATCCCGGGGATTAAAAACGCAGGCCGTTTTAGCACAGCCCTCTAGTCAGAACCCAGGCAGCACCAGAACTGACCTCATTCATCCAAAACATTAACATCACAGTAATCACTCAGGGGAGAGGAAGTAGAGGATTTCCAAATGTCAAATTGATTAATCTGCTTAAATGTGTACGTAAAAGTTTGCTCGCTTGAGTAGTCAAGTTCAGTGATATGGATTATACTGAACCTATGAGTGTGTTTTGTTTTCAGTAACCATAGTCAGCCCAAGAGAAAACAGGGTGGTCCGCAGACTTATTATAAATGTGTAACACTTCATCATTCTTCATCTGTAATTTGTGAACTAGTAATGAGCAATAAGTCCAAAAAAAATCATTTCAATTGTCCAAAAAAGTGTAATTTTTCAGGGTAAATAGCTACAGTGTTAAAACCACTGGGGACATTTTTATGAGACTCTCACTCTGGTTATTTCTTCCTTTGATTCCAACAGCATCTGTGTTTACAAAAGTAGTCAGCGGTCCAAAAAGGTCCGCCTGCAGCACTTCTTCACACCAGACAAATCCACCGTCACATGCCTGGTGTACAAGAGTCAATGTCTGTACGTGGGCCTTGTCAGCGGATCACTGGCCATCTACTCCAGAGCGCAAGGTAAGGCCTTCTCCGAGACGAGACGAAACGAGAAAGCGGTCTGTCATCTCCTGTTTTCCTCTCATTGCGCTTCTGTCCTGCATGGATGGCTGTGATGTGCTGTGTTGGGTTGCACATCATTGAGCATAGTATTGTGCTGCCTCTTCAGCAGATTGGTTTGTGTTTCCTTCTTTTTTTCCTCTCAAACAGGAGTTATGTAATCAGTCCTAGATTTGGACCCTGTCCACATAAAGGACAATAGTTTGTTTTGGCAATATGTTTTTTTTGTTGTTATCTGATAGTGCTGTTGCTGTCAGTCCCTTCTTTTTTCTCTGATGTTCTGTGACTGTGTTGTTGCTGACTGGCAGTAGGTGTTTCATTTGGTGTGTGTGTGTGTGTGTGTGTGTGTGTGTGTGCGCGTGTGGGTGAAGAGAGGATGAAGGTGGGTCAGACTGGGTGAGCGGAGAGCTTGTCACCTTGGTGACCCCGATGAATCACGCATCACAGAGGATTGGAGCTCCACTCTCTCGTTCTTTCTTTCTCTCTATCATTCTTCCTCTCTCTTTCGCTCCCTCTCTTTCTTATTCTGGGCTATCGTGCCTCTGAGGAGCTTGTCGTGGTTGGCTGGGAAAAAGCGGCTTGAACTGCTTGTTGTGACCTATTTTTTTCCCCCGCAGTGGGAGAGAGTGAGGGGAAGCTAGCGCAGGCATATTTGCCCACCTCCCTGGACCGCCAGCACCTTAGCCCCTACACACACACACACATACACACACTTAATGTTGCCTGTGGTGTGAATGAAACGTCAAATGTGAAGACCAAGACGCTGAGATGGGTTTAGACGTAGAGAGACAGGGGCAAGGGCAGGGGCATTTGAAGAAAGATATGCCTTCATTTTCCTACTCAAACCTACTTTTGAAGCTCCCATTCAGTAACAGACTAGAACTCTGGAAAGAGATGAAGGGCTGTGCTCATGGCTTAGACACACATTCCCTCCTACTTCATCCTAGTGTTGGACTCACAATACACTCCTTTTTTTTCTTATTTCTCAGTTACTGCAGGCAATACTAAGCAGCTCACAGAGGGCCTGGCAGCTTATTTTTCAGCAACCAAATTCTGCCTTAACCCTTTGCCTGTCTCAGAGTAGTAATTAAGCCAAAAACGATGTAATTATAATCATTTAAGCTTCAAAGACGCCCCCTATTTGGTGTGTGAAGGTCCCCTTGCCCTGAAGAACTCCTCCCCGCAGGTGCATCCTGAGGGGAAAAGAAAAGAATAAAAAATCGAAGGGAAAAAAACTCACAATGCATGATGCTCTATTAATCATTCAACAACAAGGAACATCCAGAGCACCAAAATAACTCCCACATAATATATACCCTTGCCTTTCTTGTGTGTGTGTGTGTGTGTGTGCTAGTGCATGGATGTGCATATTTGGTCTTCACTGTAAGAACAATAGCTAAGATACGGTTTTTGCCCTATAACTAGGCAACTCTGTTTAATGAGTGCCTGGCCGTATCATGGCAGTGTTTACATTGAAAAGGTCTGGGGCAAGGAAATGAGCTTTCAGTCCCCTAATCCAAAGGCCGAGCAGACGAGGTCTTTGATCGGGGGACGATGGCAGAAGCAGGAGGAGAGACACGCAGCGTCACATCATGTGGCGAAGCGGAAAAAAAGGGGAGGGGAACGGGGAAAAGTGATCCATGCCTATCCTCGGGGCCAAGGCCGTAAATGCAGGAACGGAAATTCAGTACTGGCATGGAACGTTATTTTTCTTCTTCACTGCCTTGTCACACTTTCCACAATGTCTCCTCTTCTTGGAAAGATATTTTCAGATATTCTGCCATTGTCTGGGTCATGGTATGTTTTATAGTTATTTTGCAATCCTTCAAAAAAAAAATGACTCACAGATAAGGAATGACTTCGTAATCCTTGCAAAAAGACAAGGCAAATAGCTTTTCATTTTTCTATCATCCTTGAAAAGATACAACCATGATGTCAGTGCTGTGAAAAATGTGGTCTGTCTGATATTTCTGAGCTACGGTGGTGATTTGATCAGTGATAGAAATACGGGCCATGGCACAAATAAAATCAGGAATGTTGTGTTTATAAGCCTCTCCTATCCAGGCCCTGAGGTTAGGCTTGGAGGCAGTCCCTCCTGCCAACGCAATTCTACAGCGACTTCTCTTGAGCTGGATCTGTTGAGCTGACGTTGAACTGGCTGAGCAGCGCAAGATTTGGACCAGGTGTGCATTTTTTTTGAAAGTGATTGGAACTGAAGGACTCCAGGAATGTGAAGGGAGGAGTGGAAAAAAAACAAAAAAACAAACTGACACGGACTATAAGCGTCAAACGCATTAGCAGACGTCTCCTTTTCATAGCAGCTTGAACTTCCATGTCCAGTGAGAAGTTAGCTTTCCCCCTTCATTTACGTCGTATCCTTCTTTTTCACTCCTTCCCTCTCACAGACACACACACACTTTCACTCTTGCACACATTCTTTTGCGTGCATTCTGCTCTCCTCTAGCTAGTATGCATTCTCTCTTGCACACACAAAAACTCGCTCTCTTCCCCCTCTGCTTTTGTCAGAATGAATGAGCTAGCATTGAGTGGATTAGCATGTAGATTAGGGAGCACTTTGCATTTGAAAATGTCATGTAAGGGAAGTTGCAGCTCACCTGTTATGTAATCTATTTGGCAAGGAGCTCCAAACGCAACAATATGACCTTTGAATCTATAGAAAACTGTAGAAAAGCCTCATTGAAACATCAGTTCTAACCACCATGCATTGAAGGTTATGTAAATCCTGTGTTTTGAGGACTTGACAAACTCTTGTGTATTAATGGATTATGCAATATTCATGTTCAGTTCCAAATATAACATGGTTACAGCTGAGGTATTACGTTTGTTGGCCTAGTGCCATACTTAGCATGAAAACCGATTTGACCCCTGATCTAGATAGTGCTTACTGTGTGTGGATGTGGGCAGATATGGTGGACTGAAAGCAATTTGGTAGAATCACATTTCCCATGGTTTGTGATGTCACAAAAAAGGTTTTTGGTTTCACTGCATGCAAAGTACGTATTTCTGAGATATGTTTCTGATTTTTTTTTTTTTCCAAGTCAAATAACTAACATTACTAACACACACACACACGCATGCATACACACAGAAACACTTGTCCATACAAAGAAGACTTGTTCTCTCTGTCTACAGAAGAGCCGAGTGTAGCCTCTTCCTCAGTCATTAGTTTCTAAAGAAGTTTCTCTGCCCTGTGTGGTGAGGCTCCCCCTCAATAGCTGCCTTTGTGGATTTGGCTAAACAAACACAATCACTGCACATTCTATTATGTGCTGTTGTAAACTGAAAGCGGCCCTTTGAGAATGAGGTTTTCTCATCACTGGATTCCATGCTGTTTCAGGTTTAGGCTTTGACAATTCATTCACGATTTTTTTTGTCATTCTCTTGCCGAGGAACATGCTGGATAGAAAGGGGAAGATGTAGGCTGGTATACTGCAGTGGTACCTTTTGTGTGGCATAAATAGAAACGGTTTGCCCACAAGGGCACAGAGAGACCGCATCGGGAGGGGACTTCGTAGGGTGGTGAAGGAGATGACTAATGCCTCCCCACCTGAACTGAGCTTGCTTGGGGAATGGTTTAGGGTGATCATTAGTGACCCCTCCTTCGTTCCTCCTGGAAATATGAGCAAGTTCAAGACTGCCTTAGCATACTTCCTAATTAGTGTGAAGAAGTCATGACTGCGCTCTCTAGGCTAGAAGTAGTGTGCGGCTGTGGAATTGAGGAGCTCGAAGACACAGAGAAATGCAGTGAACCTTTGCTTTCAAAAGGTGCTCTAAAATTAGACCTCATTTTCTCCAACTCTCCCCAGATGGTTCCTGGAACTCAACCTCCCCCAAGGTGCTGAAGCTTGGGGTGCTGCCTCTGAAGGCTCTGCTTGCTGTGGAGGATCACGTCTGGGCTTCATCGGGTGGACAGGTTTTCATTGTGGGCACCCAAACCCATACTGTAGAGGTATGCTACACAATGCCCCCCCCGCTTACTCACACACACACACACACACACACACAAAGTTGAGGTGCCCCCCCTGTTGTTGAGGCCCCAGCTGGCTCATGTTAAGTCTCCCAGCGGGGTTTTCCGAGACAACGGAAAGTTTCCCTGCTCACATGCGGCTCATGACCAGTGCTGCCTCGCACCTCCTGAGGAAAAAGGGCAGCCGCCACATTGTTCCCTCCCTGAGAGCAAACAGGAAGAGGGGACCTCGTTCTGACCCACATCATGTGCAGAGTTAAACATCCTTGCTTCCACATCTCCTATCCCTGCCCCCCGCCATACTTTTGAGTTTCTTCCTACTCTCTTATTCCAAGTTTTATGGTAGTGATGTAGAATTTCAGCAAAAAAAAACTGCAGCTGCAGGGAGCATCATGGCCTCCGGTGGGTTACTTAAGGTCAGGTCGCTTGTGATTCACAAAAGTCTTTGTTGGAGAAGTTTTTCCTCGCTGCACCACCCACCTCCATGTACTCTGTAGACTATTTAAAGATGGAGGAGAGAAGTGGGCGTCCTAGCATCCATGGCATCCTAGGGCAGAAGTGAACTTTTTCCTATGAGTGTGAGATGGTACACTCCAGCCTCCCACACATTTAAGCACATTGAGTCCATTTGCTGAATTGGTGCAGCAAATTTTGCAATGATTAAATAGAACAGAAATTAATTGCCTCTTATGAAACTTATTTGATTTCATTGAGATCATTAATGCATGTCATGTAATGCTCCTAGAACGCATTCCGTGACTGTTAACTGCCATGTTTCCTAGTTACTAATTCTGTTTTAGCTCAAATCACTGTGATGTCATGGCACACCCATGGCCTTTACTTTAATTGAATCACGGAGGCCCAGGAGGGTCTCACCCTCCCTCTCCGTATCTCTCGCGCGCTTTTTCGGCTGAGCTAAGTTTCCTCTCGGGCCTGGACCATACTGGTAACGCTGGCTGACACCCGCTGATGCTGTCCCGGCATAGCAGAGCCCCACTTCCCCCTCACTCCTCCACTCCTCTCTCCGCTCCACACGCGGTGACAAGTAATCTTGTTAGTGCCGTTCGCCAGTAAGCTCATTACGAGACCACCTGCCCACGGTGGAAGTGGCTTACGGGCTGTCCCCAGCCCCAGCAGTCCAACGGCCAGGGAGAGAGAATGGGGAGAAATGGGACAAACAAAAGAGGGGTTGAATGTGGAGGAAAGGGAATGTATGAATGTGTGCGAGAGAGAGGGTGACGCACACATACAGCATAGTATGTCAAAGGGAATCAGGATGGAAGGAATTAAGACCAGAAGAGTGAAGGCAAGAAGTGGTGTGTGTGTGTATGTGTGTGATGTAGTAGAGACTGAGGAAGGCATTGAAAAGGCACGTTAGCGTGGAGCTTGTGGTGTCAGATGGCTGTTGTTTCCGGAAGAGAGCAAGAAGTGGTGTGTGTGTGTGCGCGTGCGTATGTATGGATGTAGCAGAGACTGAGAAAGGCATTGAAAAGGCACGGCGCATGTGGTGTCAGATGGCTGTTGTTTCCGAAGTCCCCCTGTGAAGCCTTGGGGAAGAAGCTGGCTCTCCTCCAGTTCAATCTGCTGGTGGGATCAGAGCAACACGCTGCACTCCTGATTAAAAACACAGTCAAGCTCCACCAAGAGACAGCAGGGTCCGTCTCATTCTGTCTGCCTGATTTTCACTCTCCACAGCAGTTTATCTCTGTGTGCCGCTCAGATTCAGTTGTTTTACACGTATAATGTCTTGTTGTTCTTGGCAATTGATATGGGACATAAATCACTTTATTTCCCTCTTGTAGTCACACTGTTGGCAGTATACCATTTACTTCAGTAACATTTATGTCTACAGAGGAAGTATATCAATAACAGACTTAGCCTAATTCATAACTGCATACAGAATGGAAGAGTGTAGTGGTTTGATAATAACAACAGTATATGATTCTGTTTGGAGGATACATGCCAGAGAGAAGTTCCTCAGGATGCACACACAGTTGTGCTTCCCTCAAGCCCTTCCTGCTGATCTTAGGCAATTTATGTGTTGCCTCACCACCACCCACCTACCTAACTATTCCATCTCAGAAAGCAAAGACAATAAAAACTGTTGATTTGTTGCTATGAAATGGGGTACAAGAACCAGAACACAAAAACGTAAACGGTGCCCATGTGACCGCTGAAGTCAGAGTGACACCCGTTCATTCAGAAGGCTGGCTAGTAGTGAGGGTTTTGGTTACCTAATTCAGATGGTCATTGGATTACCCAGATAGAAGTGATCTTTTCCAGGTTGCCATCCAGCACAGGCTTGGGCCCTTGAGCTGCCCAAGGCACGGCCCAATGTGTTAGCTATTTAAAGGCTTGGAATTCCTCCTGGGCTTCAGCGGCATACCTTCATACAATATTCTCCACCTGAATAAACAGACCCAATACACCTCCAGCCATATTAATGAAATGAAGATCCCCTGAAGAACGATCACTTTACATGAAGATCACATTTTAACATCAGCTCTCCTGTGTTTGTAATGTAAATACCTTATATCTTGTAATATTATATTTGGGGATAAATACTCCTCGTCTCGAGTAAATCTGTGTGAACACTGTCTGCACGTGTCAATGACATACACGTTATTTATTTTTTACCCATGATGCATCAGCGTCAGCTGGAGGCCCACCAGGAGGAGGGCATGGTGGTATCCCACATGGTGGTGGCTGGCGTGGGTATCTGGATCGCTTTTAGCTCGGGATCCACCTTACGCCTCTTCCACACCGAGACCCTAGAACATCTGCAGGATATCAACATTGCCACACCCGTCAACAGCATCCTCTCAGGTAAGCCATTTCACCTGGCCATCTGTCCTATGTCATCATACATTCCATCCTGTGTCTCCTGTCATTAGTCTGGATTGCCACTGTAACAGGCTCCTCAGGGCAATGTCATTGTGTGGTATTTATTATACTGTGAAACGGGTACAATAGAAGCTGATTCTTTGCTTAGAAAAGCAAATAGAAAGATGCCTCGGATGCCTACAACATAAGTCATACCTCTGGACACAAAGGAGCTTTCATTGAGCCTTTACCGTGTCTTTAACTCAGTGAATATGTGAGGTGAATGAGCTCATCCACTGCAGTGCCTGTTTTTGTCATGTTTGGATGAGCTCCTGTCACAACCTTCAAAGACTTCTGGCAGAGACAGTAGAGTGGTCTATTATTTGGCCCTCAGTTCGGTCAACAGCCCACAAGACATGAAAGGCAGAGAACAATACCAGTGCCTCAAGGGTTGTATTTAGTTTGTATTTTGCTCATAGATAGACTGCAGTGAGTCAGTGCTTTAAAAGATGACGCTTGGTGAAATGGTGTATGAAACGCACAACACTGGTGGACATCAGAGCCCAAGTCCAAAACCTTACAGATACAGATGGGTTTTCATCTGAGTGTGGCTTTGAGTAATATTTCTTCTTGTTAGGAGCAGTCATGCCTTGCCAAGGTCTTGAATCTGGATTTAGTTCACAGTAGCGGCCTCTGTGATGAATACCTGTGGCGAAAACTTCTGTACAGAAATGTAATTTGCCTTAATCTAATAGAGATGAAATCAGTTGTACCTCTCAGAAGTTTGTTTGCTTCATATGTTAACATGTTGCAGATGGTACTCTCAAAGCTTTGTCAGGGTTTGGGTATTTGGCATTGAGATAAAACATTTGCCTGTATCTGCTAAATTGCCATCCAGTTCAGTTGAGAAAAAAAATTACATATAACCCCAGTGCAAGAAAAGTTTCTAGGACCTTTTTAAGTTCCTAGGGAAAATGACATTGTAACTGTAGTGATCTATCCACATAGAACAACAGCATCTGTTTTGTTTCCTCTCTTGGTCAATATAAAGTAACCATGGTAACAAATATCACTGTAGGCATTGTTTTTACATGGACGCTTGTGCTATAAATGTCAGTGATATTTTTATCATCTCTTCATGGCCTTGGGGGGCACGAATGGAACAAAATGAAACATCCAGTGACACTGTGATCAGCAACCAGAAACACTGAAATCAAAATCCAAACGAAAGGAAATGTCTGACAACATTACAAAACTGCCCCATCCGGAATCAGTGGGATTTTCAGAAAAAATAATCAGTGTGCATGACTTCTAATCTGCTGTCAGAGTCCTGCTCTGCCTTAACCAGCTCTGCTCTCTCTAAGCTTCCCTCAAGCTCCTTACAAATACACTCCCATCATGGACTCGTTTTTGCCTAGTGGTACACGAGATTGTACCATTTGGGGGGACTGTTGCTGAATCATGGCAGGGCAAGTGTTATTTATACATGTCCAGTGACAGCTGTGTCCTCCTCCTCCTGCCTCCACCTCCTCCTATTTGTGGATATCTGTATTGACCAGGCCTGAGAAGCTTGCTTCCGTCTAATGGGTCTGTGCTGTTGGTGTGTTTATGCGAGGAATACGTAACCCTGTGTAGAAAAAAGATCAAGTGGCCTGGATTTTTTGTGTGTGTGTGTTCAGTACCAGGATATTTTAGCATGATTCTTTTTTTTGCCACTCAGTCCAACTCCTCCAATTACATTGTCCTTTGAAAAATATCTGGATTTTTTTTTTTTCCATCCTCAGGGGATATTGGGTGTCATTCTAAAATAAAACAGAGCAGCCGTTGTCTGATGAGGTGCAATGGGAGACACGTTTGAAAAACAGTCCTAACTCATGTGTCGCCATCAGGCTAGCAGCAGGATTAAACCAGTAATGGCATCCACGTTTGGGTGCAAAGATCGGTGTGTCAAAACGTATTAGGTAAAAGCACAGGGCAAATGACAGCCACTGGGTTGCCCATGGAAAAGCAGGAATGTTATGGTATTTTATTGTGTTTTGCGTCATTTTGTGTTTTATAAGCCAGCGCAACTACCACACACTATGTCTGTTGGAGAATTACTGACAAACCAGTTACAGAGATGGAGCACATGCAAGGCAGATTCCCTATTAACTTAAAATGGGCAGACTTGAAAAACACTACAGTCAGGACCACCAGCTTGAAAGACTTCCTCTTTTGGGGGTTCCTTGTGATTTCTATTACCAAGAGCAAGCTTCCGCTGATAACGCCTCCCTAACCGTTTGCCTTTCCTTTTTACGGTCTCCTGAGAAACCACAAACCACTCCCAGACCCTTTTCTTGTGTAATCGAGACCCATCCTCGAGCATTGTGATTGTGATATGTCAGGACAAGTTCAAATGTTTTCAGCCAGTAGAAGAGCTTTTACTTGTTTGTGGCTCTGAAGCATAAAAGATGGATTCCTCGAGTCTGCCTGCTGTTGCTCTTTGAAATGATCATTTCCTCTTGGTCTTTGTCCTTCAGACAATCCTATTCATCATGTAGACTACAGCCGTGGTTAGAGGTGAAGATTCCTATAGAGTACCCCCCTATAGAGTGTCCTTCATCTTAGCTTCTCATGTAAGGTAAAACCTGTAGCCTAGCCGAAGCGAAATGTAACATTGTACAATTTTAAACTGTGTGACTTAACTACAAAATGTCATGTAATTCGTGCAGCGTGTGTCCATTTTTAATCCGTATCTGTATGGGGAAAATTTTCTCCTATTGCATTGCCTGCAGAAAAACATATTTTGATGCTGTTGGTAATTTGTGCTCTTTCCAAGATTATTGTTGTAGTTGCAGAGGTGTGGGACACAACAAATGAATTACTATCTCTACTCAAGAGAATTCACAGTTGATATCCCTAGCACATTTGCATCTGATAAGGGAACATCCAGAGCTGCAGACAAAGTTAAACTGCCCTCTCTTATGCAATCTCAGCAGATGGCCAACTTTTGTGTCTCATTCGGGGTGGAGTTCCGTTTCAATGCGGGAGGCCTGAAACTTAATACACTGAAGAGTGTTGTCTTGAGTTAGAGTTACATTAAGCAACCGTTAGTGTGGCCAGAGACTCAAGACCCACAGCAGTTTGACCCACGGTTGAGACCCAAAGCTCCACAGGGGATGTTGATGTC
This sequence comes from Tenualosa ilisha, assembly GCA_015244755.2. Classification (NCBI taxonomy): domain Eukaryota; kingdom Metazoa; phylum Chordata; class Actinopteri; order Clupeiformes; family Clupeidae; genus Tenualosa; species Tenualosa ilisha. Next base: position 508,819 of record PYXC01000362.1, on the reverse strand, counting down.
AATTGTGATGTCACCATTACAGACTTCTTGACCTGTTGTTATCTCTTTAGCAACGGCAGCCTGATTTCACTCAAGGCCTCAGTTACGACATAATCCACCACATTCAAACAGCTAGACTACTTGTGTAAATGAATGCTTTCCTTACACTCGTGCTCCATTACAGACAACCATTCACGAACCAAGCTGATTTTAAAGATGTTAAAAGCATGAACTTTTCAGCAATCTTTCCTTATGTTCAGTGCCATTATGGCAGGCTTAGCAAGCTTCACAATTCTTTTCTGACTTGAGTTCAGTTTGACAGGCATTTTATAGGCTTCAAACATATGCAGGTTTGGAGCTTTGACTTGCAATGTAAAAAGCCTGTGCAGTTATTATGTGCACCTAGTGACATCAAACATATGCATTCTTTTACATATGTATTCTGCCCTTTGAGATTTTTTTTTACCATATCTGCCACAAATATATAGAACTACTGCACGTACATATAGAACTACTGCACACAGTAGTTATAATAAATAAATATATATGTGTCACCAAGGTCACCAAACCAGTATTACTTAATTACTATTGCTGCATTAGGTTTCTGTGTTGATGGAAAAAATAAAAGAATGTAAGCCAAAGGTAAATCTCCCATGAAAGCAGCATCTGCAGTGTCATGGCTATCCTGCCATGGGGCCACATTACAAGCTTGTGCATGCGCACGCTCTCCTGATAGATGCTCTCTGGCCATTCTGACCTGCCCGTGTGGTGGGTGGGTGATGGTGGGAGGGGGGGATGAGGGGAGGGGAGGGCCTGCACCGACAGCGGCTTTGTCTCTGGTGACCTACATATCCAGCCGTGTGTGCACTAATGGGCATAAACAAGCCCAGGCCAGAAAACAACACCTCCAGCCTCTTCATTAGTGTGTCTGGGCAGCCACCTCTGCCCACGCTGCTCATGCTGGATAGCTTGAGGTTGGGAGGTGGGGGGTTGAGTCCACACCTACTGTACTTGGTCCAAACCTGGGTCTGAACATAACATGAAGCCTGCTATTTTTTTTTCCTGGTTTTCATATGATGGCTCATAGAAAGTTCAAATGGGCCTAATCCTGTGATCTGACTTGGGTAGGTAAATATCAAAGCCAGCCTGTTGTGTGGGGAATTAAGTGTTTTCATAACATGTTGATGTTGGTTGGGCTTTGTTTTTCAATACAGACTGCCCCTGGGGAACTCATATAGTATGAGGGTGGTGCAGAGGATATTGAAGAAGATTATCAGCATGTGTTTTTTTTTTTTTTTTTTTTTTTTTTTACTCCCTCTCTCTTAAAGAACGACGAAGTAGAATGTCAGCCAAGTCTTGATTCTTTCACTTGAGTGCTTAGCTGGAAAATGACGTGTTCTGTCCAGCTGTGTAAAGTAGTCATCAGAGCTGATGCTTCTTCCAGAGGGGTCACAGAAGGGGTCAGGCCACACCATCAGGAGCAATCTCACAGCTTCAAGGGATTATGGGCTTTGAACAGTTGCGTATGTTTCTGCTGAAGAATACTGAATGCTCAGAGAGCAGAGAGTTAGCTGATCCCAGACTGGAAAACTGTAGCTACCACTCATACAAGCAGAGCAGACCACTCTGTGGCTTCCTGGAGCCATTTTTCCTTCAGATTAATCATTTGTATTCAATTAGTAACAAATTTAAACAAGTGTACTTGCTAGCCTCATGCTCTCTTAACTGTTGCTCTGGTATTACGGTTCCCATGGTGAGGCTAATGTGCTGTGAGACTAGCTTAGCAATATGGGCCAACTTGCCCCATAATGGGTGATTAGAAGTGAACTGATTTCAAGCCAAATCAGCCATTGTTCCCAGGGGGCCAATGTTGACAGTTGCTCGGCTAAATCACAAAGTAACATTTTACTCCTAATTGATTGTGTACCGCTGCTCAACTTAACCCTTACTAGATCAGTTACAGTATTCTCTCCCCCTTAAGCTTCAACCAAGAACAAGGCTCTGCTTACTTCACTCAAGTGTTGCAATTAGTTCTCTCTATTGCATAACCATTGTAATATTGTACAATTTTTTTATACTCTTGCAACCCAAAAGGGCAGCACATGCTTTTTATGATATACTGCAGTGAGACCTCAGCATGTCTCTGTTTGTATCAAAGCTGCATATTATAGGTTTCCAAGGAAACCATTTGCTATTAAGCACTATTGCCATAGTAACTTTCCCTCATATTTCCAATATTTCACACCTACACTGCCCCATAGAAGTGTCCATTAATATTCATGCTGCCACTGAATCACAGATTCAGCCTGATTCTCATAAAATATTTCACTTTAATGGTAAATGGGTTAAAGAAGACTTTCATAATTATGTCATAGCTTCATTACATTATTAAAGCTGTAGAGCCTTGTGTTAAGACTACCATTTGTCTTGTAGAATTGGTTTAATACAGCTAATGTTTCAGTCTGCGGTAGTAAGTAGATTGCTAAATAAAATCTTATTTCTTACCCTCACAGGGCACCAACGGGTTTCTGTGAGCAGCCTTCTTGTGTGTCACAGTCTGCTCCTTGTTGGGACCAACTTGGGTGTGATCGTGGCTCTGTCTGTCCCTCGACTCCAGGGAATCCCCAAAGTCACAGGTGAGCACTGTCCCATATAACAAGGTGATCATGGACACCTTTTCCAACACGAAAAAAAAAAAAACACCCTACACATCTGGTGGCATATCTGCCTGACAAAGCCGTCTTCCAGCTGCCCCACTGCTTTAGATGGGTGGAGAATAGGGTTAATGTTGGTTTAGTAATTAGACAGGAAGCCGAGGCCCAGACTGGTTTATTTTAGTAGCTGACCTTCTCTCACAGAGATATTGTATCCTGATAATTGGAGTGCTGGCTTAGGGCCTCATTCCGTGCCAAATGGCCTTTGTGATCAAAATGGGCTACTCCCCTGCGATTGCTGTTAAAAGCAAAGCAGTTTTACGCCCCTGCTACATCAATCAGTGCCTTAACAGACACGGGGGTTCTCTATAGCAACGCAAGGTAGTTTCTTGGGTGGCCGGTTATGTGAGCAGCGCATAATTAGAAAACATATCACTCATATCTCCCATTTATCAGTGTGCTGGTATTTATGTTTTTCTTGGTGTCTGTCACAAAGCTATCTTAGATATTTTTGCGCCAAGTGGCATGTTAATGTTTCTTTAAAGATGAATGTAATGAGCTGTAATTACACTTTTGTACTCAGTAGTAGACCAAGTAGACCAAGACCACCATGATATTTCTCACAAGATAATTGGGGTTACGGTTTACTCTCACATTTTCAGGAGAGTTATGCCAAAACATTTCAGTGTTTCAGACTGAACTAACTTTAATGAACGTTTCATTTGTGTGGGTGGTTTCTACACGCAGGTAGAGGCATGGTGTCTTTCCATGCTCACAACAGTCCAGTCAAATTTCTTACCATGGCAGCGGCGGTGTGCAACCTACCACAGGGAAACCTCGCTGGCAGCCCACCCAGCCAGCATAGGGCCCCCGAGGGGGAGAGACCCCCCTGTTTGCCTGGCACTGGCCCAAACGACGCCCAGGACCAGCAAGTCGTCAGCACAGGTGACGCCAGTAACCCATCAGCCATGGCAGAAGATGCTCTGTCCTGTGGCTCCCTGGCTCTATCCCAGGGGTCACTGGAGCACGGTCCCGAGGACAGCGCTATCTACGAACAACTCAATGACCCAGCCTACACGCAGAAGGGGAAGCGCAGCCAGAAGGTGGATGTGAGCTCTTTGCTCATCGTCTCGGGAGGCCTGGGTCACCGCCGGGTAAACAGGAAGACCAAACAGTCGCGACATGAGGAAACCATGTCGACAATTATGGTGTGGCAGATACCTCTGGCAAATGTGTGAGAAACAAGCACAAGGGGGTGGCCAAAGGGGGAAGGAGGACTGCCTTTGGGTAGTACAGTGAGTGCATCTACACCAGACTGAGGCGGGGATCACACTGACCAGTAGCAAGTGGCAGATACTGTATTGTTTGTCATGGTTGAGAAATGGAGCAGTTAGCACTGCCAGCATTAGCCTTGCGGCAAACCACCTGAGTACTGAACTTAGTTCAACTTTTAGAACGTAAAGCTAGGCTCATCAGTGTCAGTTTGCTTAAAGCAGGGGCAGGACTTGTTTTTCTGTTGTACAGAAAGGAGTTCTTAACATTACTTACCAGCGGGATAAATTCAAATGAATTTAGTTCTATCAAATTGTTATGAGCATTTGCGTTACACTTTGCCACTGCCACTGGGGTATTTTCACTGTGATCCCTGCCTAAGACACAAAGTGTCCATTGGTTGATTCATTGAGCTCTTCCTGAGGGTCAGATAATCAAAGAGGGAGTTGCTGCCCGACTTGAAAACAGTCAGGTTCCTATGGAAACTCACTGATAGTTTACTTGCTAGTGGATATACAGGCTCATAACTGGGTCACACGAGGAGGGAATACCAGTTGGAGATGTGTACATTACATCTCAGTAAATGAAGATGCCGATCCGGAGGGATTTTCTAAACTATGTTTATTATAGGAGAAAAGGGCCCAGATAAAAAAAAAGCTTCAGAACCACTTACTTATCGCACCTGCAACGACGTTGTCTGGTTATTATGAACACGAAGCCAATCTTTGTTTACTGAGTCATCTTTTTCTTAAAACAAATTTAAAAGAAGAATAACATGGCTAATATCCAGTTTTGCCCTGGATGAGTACCTATTGTAACTACTTTTGTTTCTTTGTCATTTTTCTTGCCATCTTTTTTTACATCTACTTTTCAGTTGTCTTTGGCTTAAAATATCATATGCAATCTGCATAGTACAGATTTTCCATCCTTCCATCACGGTTTTCAGAAGAAAATTTAAGTAACAATGTGTCAGCCTCCTGACACAACTCGTCTTACCCTTTAAGTTTCCCTGCAGACATGGATAGGATTTTTCTCTTTACTACAAACATAAATATTTCAAGACTTGCTCCGTGTCTTCGGAAAACACAGAGTAGTAGGAGGTAAACCACACCCAGAGAATGGTCATGATGTTTTGACTGCAGTTCTGCTGGTAGCCTCTGTCATAACTATGGAGTCAAAGTTACAAGTGGGGGGGGGAAATACTGGCTGGCCAGGTTTCCATTAAGATTTTAGATTAAGATGGAGGAATCATTTTTTTTTTTCATCAAAAAAGAGAGATCATCAAACTTCTAAATTAAGCTTGAGACTTCAGATGTATTTAAGATAAACCAGAGCTTTATACTGAACCATTTTGCATTGTATCCCTGATGTGTATATTAACATTTATGATATGTGTGATCCCTGTTTTTTGGTGTATTTCATATTTAGTTTTGTCAAATTCTGCTTTTGTCTCAAATGATTAAACATTATACTAAAGATATCACTATCAGTCAATTATTGAGTCATGAGTGTAACTGGTAAATAAATCAGTAACTTTATAAGTTTAAGACTTTAGGCTGTTTTTCATTTAGGGTCCACAATATTAACAGGTGAAACTTTTCTTTAAGAGAGATCAAGACAAGATGGTTGAAGTATTTATCCAGTTGATTCATATCTATAATATACAAAGGGTATTTGAGCTCTTCAGTACACCTTGTGATCTGGGAATGTGAGACCATTCTTAGACGTGTTTGAGTTCCTGCTTCTGATTATTTTACCATTAATGTCCCCTGAGCTACAACAGTTCAAAATCAAAGGCTCAGATATGATCTCAGCTAAGTGCTTCAAACCATCAATAAACTACAGAGCAGTATGCCTTCAACGCATGTTCTAACAAGAAGTCGTCTGAAATTCCAAAGGATCTGGGAGATTTGAGTTCTTACAACAGGGTTGCAAGCCAACGCTCAACGTGTTCTCAGTTTTCCACAGACGAAAGTCTGGACGGTTTTAAGATTCTCCTTATTCAGTCAGTGAGTTGCTGCAAAGTGAAGCACAAGTGCAAACAAACACATTGAAATACTGCTGTTTGGCCCAAAGGCAAAGTCTCTGTATTGAAATATCAATAGGCATGTTCATTCTAGTCTGATCATTAATTCTAGCCAGCCCACATCAGTAGAACTCAATTTGCACCCATACTGCAAATTTTACTGCACACTGACCTTTGTCCTCAATAAAAACTTGTAATTGCTCCAAAAGGTGTGATAATCGTACCTTTTCTTAATGATTTCATACCACCACTAGCCTCTCAACTAAGACTACGCTGACAGGTGTATGGCACAACAATTTGCCTACTCCCAGCGACAATGCAGCTGACAGCCACACAGAGGAAATCCTGCTGACTGCATTGTCATTATCAAGCAGAGAGACATCCCTGAATCAGGAATTCTGTCATTCCATAGCCTCCCTCGAGATCTCCCTCATGGGGCAAGTAGAATCAGCAAAGTCTCATTGCCATCATCTCCAGTCCTTAGATCTATGACCTCAGCCTATACCAGCCACAACCCGCCCACCACCTCCTTTCACTGTGAATTCCCTTCTGGCAAGGAATGCAGTGTAATCCCTGTTGCTGATAAATCCGTCATGTCCCTGTGATGGCTCAATAAGGCTCCTCTATTTTTACACCATGAAGGCCAAGTAAAAAAACCATTCAGTATGTCAAGAACAGCAGCTGAAAGTCTGCTGACAAAAAACAAAGATCACCTACAAGTCAAAATAAAATGTAATTAATTCAAAAAACCTGACTGCAGTTATAATTGTTTATTATTTATCATTTGACTTATTTTAAAATCTACTGGCTAAATAACACTTAAAAGAAATCCTGTGTTAAACCCACAACCCATTCCACAAAAAAAATGAAATAAAATAAAAAACACCACATTTGCACATGGGTGGGCAAACAATCGTCACATACTTCTTGCATTAGCAGTTGTCTACTACTACCCTATGAAATACAATACTCCCTTTTAGGACCATCTACAGTGGGCTAATCACGAGTTTTTTTGGAGTGGCATGGAATCAGTCAGATTCCATAAGGAAAAACATTAAAGAAGGGCTGGGCCTTTCCTCCAGAAATCGGTCTCGCTATTCACTGCGTATAGGACCGAAGTGTCTGCAAGAATGTCCTTCCGCACGTTAAAGCGCGACTACGCCTGTATCGCAGGGACCCGGGTTGGTGTGTAGGGTTAACATAAAAGGGGGTGTGGTTTAGATCAATAACTAACCGAGTCTACTGTAAATTCAAAACACTGTCACGGTACTCACGCAGGTAATACATCGGATAACACTGTCGGAATATATTCTGAATAAACACAGGGATTCTCGGGCGGATTCTGGAGAGGAAATTACATGCGCTTTTTGCAATTATGAGTGCATTTGTTAGCCCCGAGTGATACCAGACGGACTTCATACTGTTGCTTGTCTCGGCGCATCTATCAAAGGCAACGTGAGTTGGAGACAATAGTCAGTGCGCAATCATACCTGAAACTACACCGAACCGGATTCCTTTGAGATACTGCGGATACTGAGTCAGAAAGATGATGTGATGCGGTGGAGTGGAATTTAAAATATAGCCAGTTTTATTTATCGAAGGCTCAGCAAGGAATGAACTGCTCCTCTTAAAACCAGTCAGTCCGTTTTGGGACTGCGACTACCTTACATAACTGGATTTGTTGAACGGCAAGGAACACCTTTGCTTCTGACTGTTTCGGCATTATTCAGTGAGTATTTCAAGCAACGACGTTATGTCAGCCTTTGCCATTAGGGATGGCTGCAGCACTGCACGATTCTGGCTCACGCCTTGACCTGTCATCAATTGCAAACAAACAATAGCGTTACGCATTAGGTGAGCGCTGCACAATTTGGGGTTTATGCATAACAGATTGCATAGTGTGCCCATACGATGGTGCAAACAGCATGGAAAAGAGCAGAATATGCATCGTGGGCAAGAGATGCTCCTTTCTCTCATTGACATATAATCCTCCTGTCTCCGTCAGCAGAGACGTGCTGACTGAGCATGCTCTAATGTCTATCCCACGGGGACGCGATTAAACACAAATAAAGGATTTCACCATTCGTCGGCACTTGGACTGACATACTGATAGGTGTAGTCTCTCAATTCGTGTCAGGCTATTCTTTATCGTCTGGATTTTAGTATTTTCGGTCCTAGGTGAGAGGACACAAAGAGAAAACCTTTGTAACGCCTTGAGACGTTTAGAGAAAGGATAGAGCGTTTGGCTGCAAGGTCCAGACTTTGTTTTATTGAATAGCTTGTATATTGACGCCGCACTTTGCGTTCTCTAACTTCAGGCTACGTGAAGATACATTTCGTTGCCTGGAGTAGGCTGATAGCGCCCCTCTGAGTTCGGTTTTGCTGATGGGTCATGTTTCTGTGAAAAAAGGGGACACGTGGGCTGATGTTAGGACAGACATGCCCCTCTGGTAAATATTTAGTAAGCTTTGGAGATAATTTGTAAAAAAATATTTTTCTGTCTAAGTCTTTACCATCTGTAATTGTCAATTGTCATGATTAATCATGAGTTTGTTTCATTTTAAACAGGTTTACAGCCTAGCAAGATTAGAAGCACTGCTGGGTTTTACTGGACTTGACATATTTGCATGGACTTCAGACTAAAGCGCAAACAGTCAAACTGCTGCAAGCGGGAAAAGTAGGATTTTTGTGGTCAGAGAAATGAGAAACTAGTCAATGGAGTCTTGGTTCTCTCTGCCATTAGACCTTGTGGAGTGTGTCCACCTTTCCTAAATCTGCTGCATATGAAGAGTGCTTCCTTGATAAATGCCTGAGGTGGTTTCATACATGTTAAAATGCAGAACGACTGTGTTTCCTCCAACATGTCAGCTCAAAGTCTGAACTTTGATCAAGGGACTGTGAATGTTGCTTTGCAAGGCCCAAACACGTTCACAGTGGAAGCTGACGTCATCTTCCATGCAGCAAGTCCTGACTCTCCTGGTACATCAATCATCTCTGTGGAAAAAGATCAAGGAGTGTCTGAAGCAGCATATCCCACAGCCTCTGACATGGAATTACTACGAGATGACCCAAGCCTGCATCAACAGTGGACAGAATGGGACACCAACGTGCCAGAGGATCAGATGGGGAGCTCAGTCAAAGGTTTATCTGTGGGAGACTGTATGCTCGACGGCGGGTCAAGAGACAGTGGTTTTCAGGATCACGTCCAGCCACTGGACACATCTAAAGCACAAGAACTCTACTCAGACAGAGACCACCACAACTCTGTCCACAAAAACGGGGCAAGGGAGGAGAGCAATGGTGCCAGGCCAAAGGTTCCGTGCAGTCTGGGCCCTTGCTTCAAGAGTGAGACCAAAGACGAGCTGGACAACGCTGTGAGAAGCCACTGTCAGATAATGCAGAATATCAGCTCTGTTCCAGAGGAGCCAGAGTTGACGTCACGTGACCTTGGCAATATGATTAGCATGTCGCATCTCACACAGAACAATAGTGTGCATGGAGCTCCACAGCTGACAGAAGGAAGCACAGGAACTGTCAAAGGAGGCCCTTCATTGAGGGAAAACCCAGACTTAGTTATTGAAGTGGGCGGGCAAAAGATTGAAGCACATAAATCGGTTTTAGCGGAGAAAAGTGACTATTTCAAGGCCCGTCTCTCCCGGGACATTCTTAAAGTGAAAGGCGTCAACTACAAGACTTTGTCTACTTTGATAGACTATGTTTACACATCGCAAATGAATGTAACGAAGGACAATGTGGTGGATGTCATCACTGGAGCCAAGATCCTACAGATCCCTTGTGCCGTACAAGCTGCAATGGATACTATGTCTCAACAGATCACCACTGAGAACTGTTACGAGATTTTAAGTATAGCTAAGAAGCAAAGACTGAGCGAGCTGAAGGAGACAGCCTACCGGTTCATGAGTGATAATTTCCTGCAAGTGCTGAAGGACCCTGCAGTGTACGGCCGCCTCACTGGATCAGAAAGAGATCTCATCCTGAAGTTGAGGATGGAGGGCAAGAAGTGTCTTATGGTGGCCGAGATAAACGACGTCTTTGATCGCGTCAGCAGCCGGCCACAGAGCCGGAACAACAGCCGCCCACAGAGCCCTCTGTCTGTGGCTTCCTTCGAGGAAAATCACATGATCTACTATTACAGCGAAACCACAAAAGACTGGCGGGCACTCACCCTGATGCCAGAGGAAATAAACACAAAGGGCTGTGGAATTTGCACAATGTACAACTACCTTTTCGTGGCTGGGGGTATCAAGGGGTATGGCGACAAGGGAAAAGTTTCTGATAAGGTGTTCTGTTACAACCCCATCACTGACTGTTGGAGTGAGGTGCGTCCAATGAACCAGGCACGGTCGCAGCTCAAGCTGGTTTCTGTGGATGGCTACCTTTATGCTATTGGTGGTGAGTGCTTGTTCACTGTTGAGAAATATGACCCCAGGATGGACAGATGGACCACTGTGGCACCTCTGCCCAAAGGAGCTTTTGCTGTGGCACATGAGGCCACTACCTGCAATGGGGAACTGTATGTGTCCGGAGGCTCTCTCTTCTACCGCCTTCTGAGGTATGACCCCAAGCGGGACGAATGGCAGGAGTGTCCTTACAACAACAGTAGGAAAAGATCCACAGACATGGTGGCTCTCAAGAGCTTCATCTACAGATTTGACATCAACAGGGAGCAAGGTGTGAACGTCTTCAAGTACAACACCATCGTGAAGATGTGGCACGATTGCTCGTCCCTGCAGCAGACGAGTCCCCAGCCCTTCAGGTGTGCCGTCATTGGTAACTGCATCTACTGTGTCAACAAGTCGCAGACTCTGCAGTTTGTCGTGGAGGAGGAAAATGCACATTTTATGGAGGAGCTGCTGAAAGCACCAATCGAGGCAAAGGGCATACTGTTTCCATTTATTTTGAGTTTGCCAGACCGGGGGGACAGAAACATGTAATTAGACCATTGCTCTTCTACAGATCTCACAACTGACAAAAAAAATCTGGAATGGAGAGAGTGGGATAAAGCATGATTAAATAATTTAAGCTTTACTTTTCGTGGAGTTTGACATGCTCGGTTTAACTGCTCGAAAATAGAATGTCTCTTTGCATGGTGGGAGGAAAATGTTCTACAAGGGCGCCTTAAAAGGACAATGTTTTTGTAACGAAGTCGAGAAGCAACATCACTTCTATAATTTTTTTGCTATTTGTTTTCCCGTGTTATGTCAGTTTTGTGCACTTTTGTGACTTGTTTGAATAGATGTTTTGAGAACAATTAAGTGTTGGTATCTGCAAGAAACCTGAAGTCACTGCCCATTGTTAAAGATAGCACATCAAAAGTACAACACCAATCTATTGCATAAACACAGGTCCTATGCAAATTTTAAGGTGAGGTCTGTGATTCCCACAGCTGTCTGTTTTAGCACTAAAGTGTGTCAGCAGTCAAAAACATAGTAGCTCAGACAGAGCTATAAACATCTCCAGCCAATGAAACGATTGCTTGAGGAGTGTGGAAGAGATGGGTATTTGATTGGCTGTGGAGATTAAATGTCAACAGCTAATTGTAAAACTGAGACACAGACTACACTTGTAACTGTTTAGGTGTTAAAGTACCTAGCACACATTATAGCCCACCACAAATGAAATGCAATGGACAATATTAGACATAAACTAGAAAAACACTCTGAGAGGGCAGACCTTCGCCAAGGCAATATAGGTTCACTGACACAATACAAATTCCAGACGGTGTTCCAGATCACCACCAAAATGTAATACCCGCGTTGTCCGAAAATTTCATCCAAATCCGTGCAGTACTTTTCAAGTTATCTTGCTCACAGACAGTCAAACAGACAGAGAAATGCCAGCGAAAACATAACCTCCTTGGTGGAGGTAATAACGGTTTTACCATGATTAACAATACTACCTGGAGAGGAAACCTATCGAAATGTTATAAATTCATTATACTGATAAACTTATCCAGTATTTCAAATGTGGGATTAAAATATGCTAGTTGTGAGCACAATGCACTTGATTTGATTAACTGTGGACAATTTTATATTTCATAAGTGACAATGACAAGGGGCCATCCTCTCTAGTCCCTTTAATTGTAATCTCAAAACATTGCCAAAGATGGTTTAAATATGGTGCATCTAACAGTGGGTTGCTTATGAGTAAGGTCAGTCAAAAGTCAGGCTCCGTCGACATGAGTGTGCTCACTCAGTATTCAGACAGTGACGCAGCCTAACAAGAGAAAAACAATTCCATCTCCGCATATGACACTGTCGAGGCAATAACACTGCTCTAATCAGGTTGGTACCACTTGCTGCTATTGTGCAGAACAAGACCACAAGATAGTGGTGCCAGTGTGTTGCTGTAGGGACTGTGATAGCATGGTCAGCTAGTAGACAGAGGGGCTTTTATGTAAAGAATGTCAATTGGGCTAGCATGTGGTCTGCTCTTTTCTGTCAATGTTATGCCGACTGTTACACTTTCCCTGCCTTGCTCAAATTAAGAGACACTTCCCTGATCTGACATAGAACCTGAGGCAGGATTAGGAGCACTAATATAGAAGAGATAAAGCAAGCATACATGCATCACATTTATTTTTTTTGTTCTGTTATTTAGCAGTCAATGATGACAGAATGTTTACTTTAGACTGACAACCTCCACACAAACTGGAATCTTTATGATAAGACTTTACTTCTAAATGCATCTCATAGATTTAATCCATAGCGTATCAATAGCACTTTCCATCACCCTTCTGACAGATTTCTATTGTACTGTGATGTGCTCATGCCAAATCCCTCTGAACTCGTTGCACTTACATGATGGAACACCCTTAGCAGTCTACAGTTTTTCCTCCCAATACATTGTTTTACAATATAAATAAGACTTTGATAATGTTGTCAGAGCAACTGAAGTGCTGAGAGGCAAATGTAATACAGCATGTAAGGCTCGGGGAAAGAAAGCTGTTTTGCATTGACAATATGGATGTGGTTTGCTAAATGTATTTGTTTGGTATGTTGCTGGCTGGCTGGCTTCATTATTTTACAGGATTTTAAAGGGGAGTGAATTTTTGTGTGCTGCTGACGTACATGGCTTGACAAGGTTTTCATTTTGTGGTCCAAGGCTTTCTAACATACTAATGTTATTCTAACTGCTAAATGAACCATTTCAGTGATAAATCAGAACAGATAATAAAAATACTCGAAATGACGGCTTCCATTTTGAATTATTGAGAGTATGAAATTGTTATTTTTACCCCAATGTTTTTAAAGGCAAGTTATGACACAGAAGTTAAACTACAAACCATGCCCACCTGTTACTGTTGTAGTTACAAAATCTTAGCTGACACTTATGTATTACACTTATGAAAACTTGTGTTTGTTATATAAATACAGTATTTAGCATTATATTCCTGTATTTGGTATTATATAAAGCAGACACTCATTCAGTATTTAACATGAAAGTAGTTCAATTCTGCACATCCACCTGGACAGATACTGACCACTGAAGTCATAGATTCACTCACACCACAACTTACATTTTTAACACATAGTGTCACTAACTGATTATCACTATGTTTAGCTCTACTCTAAAAGGCAACCTGTTGTCTGTCCTCTGAAACCCTACTGAAGGAACTGTGGAAACTATGTGAAAAGTCAATTATTGTCACAGTTATATAGTTATACTCTGGGTAACATAGGCCAGCTCTGAAAGATTTCCTTTATTCAGTCAAGTTTCTCAGGTGTCAAGTTTCTCAAGATATATACCTTTATATATTTACACCAATGTGTATTTTTTTGTTTGTTTGTTTGTTTTGGAACAGGGTCTTGTTTCAAATAGATTTAAATGTAAATAGCTGACATTTAGATGTGGACTTCAATGGCTAGTTAACAAGTTAAAAAAACATTTTGGTGTATAAAATGTCTTAATCACTTATGATTTACTGATTGTAACTGTAACCATAACCATACAAACGGATGGTTGAACTAAATTTTACACAGGTACCTTAGATGAAATTTACGCAGGTATATGCCCAAAAAGTAAATGCTGCCACCTAGCGGATATTTTTTGTCACTGCCACCAGTTTTTTTTTTTTTTTTTTTGTTTAAAATTTATATAGTTTTAGAACAGCTACTTAACTGCTCATTTATGAGGTTCCCTGACAGGAAAAGAACTTTAACATTAATAATTTAATTACCAGTAGACACATGCTATTACCAGTCAATCTTTTAGTCTTTTAGCAGGTGTCCTATATTTGGCTTTCCTCTGAAGTACCTGACAGGGATGGTCCTGAATCACTCAGTTCTGGACACCGAAACTTGGTTCTGGAGAGGTAGTTCACATAACTAGAAGCAGGTGGTTCCCCCTAAAAGACAAAGAGCGTGTTCAAACTACAACCCTGCTATAATGGAATACGGGCGACACCAGACAAAACAGGATGTGTTCATTTGATCTTACCACAGTGAAAAGGGGAATGTCATTGGTCCACTCCATGATCTCGTTGTTTTGATTGATGGTAACATTCATGATGCTCTTCCGTGTCTGCCTAGATCTTTGGGCATATGGTATAAGGGCTAGAACAAAGCATGCTGCAACATTAAAAGCTCCGGCGACCACAAAGCCCAGGTTGTAGCTCCCTTTTATGTCATTCATCCATCCTAGCAGACAAAAGAGTTCAGTCAGTTACCAGTTATGAGGCCACCTCAAAGCCAATCCAAACCAATTCATCTTATTAGAATTACAGCAATACCAATAACAATTCAATTTTACCTGCAAATGGGGGTCCAAAGCAGCTGACTGCATTAACACTTAGCATGAACCCCCAGGCAACTGGCATATGCTCAGCTCCCATAAGGTCAAAGGTTAGCACGGGGAGCAGGATGTAGTTTCCAGCATCCGCAATACCCAGCAGGAGACCAAAGCCGATGAGCGCAGGGTAAGACCGAAGCACTGGGATGAGCAAGTAGAAAAGGCCTGCAAAAAGACAAGAGTATTTGTCTCAGTGCTAGTGGTCTGAAAGCAGTACGTCTGGTGCATTCCCTATGGATCCGGCCCAAATAAATATCAGATAAAAAAGCCGATTTAAAAAGCAACCAGATATAAATCCAGAGCTCCAGACTAACATTTTACATTAGTTGTGTGCCTTACTATTTTCATTTGGAAGCAGCAACACATCATTTAAGTGCACCCAATATTTTTGCAACAGTGCTACCAATTCAATACTTTTAACAGCATCTGGACAATTTTGTGTTTGCATGTACGCCCAAATCAGTTGCACCCTACAGCCATGACACCCTATGCTGTATGCTATAATACATGTAAACTGAATTTCCTTCTCATTTTAGTCAAAGTTGAGTCAAAGTACTTCTAACAACTACATTTAAGCTGTCTCCACCTGGGCTATCTAAAGCAGGGGTTCTCAAAATTCATTGGACCATGGGCCCCTCATGGAGCCGAAACATTTAACCATACAGTCTTATAGCCATTTGTTCAGTTAGATGCTAAATGCTATTCTGTAGCAAAGGTTTTCATGGACCCCCTGGCAATGAGCTGTAGACCCCTGGGGGTCCCCAGACCCGGTGAGAAACAAGGATCTAAAGCATTTGTCCTAGTTTGTGGGGAACCCACCAACAAAAAACACAGAGGCTTGGTTGAAGTAGAGGCGGTTGATCTTCTCCGAGTCACAGACTCTGCCGAAGATGATACGACTGATCATGCTGCTCACGCCCAACACCAGCATGATGTTAGTGGCCTTGTGTACTGGTATGTCGAGCTGTACCGCATGCTTAACCTGTAGCAACAGAGATCCAGCTTATGAGACTTAGGCCCTGTTTATACATATCTATATATTTTTAGAAACTGATATTTTTTTATTTGTTTGGGCCTCTCGTTTACACGTAAAGGATATTTTGCCACCTCAAACGGATATTTTTTAAAACAGCTTTCAAAGTGGACATTTTTGAGAACGCTGTATTTTCTGGATTCCACTGAATATGTGTCAATGCAATTAAAAAAATAAACAGATAAAAAATATCTGTTAATTAAAATAACTAGATACGTGTAACAGGGACGTAAAGTGTGTGGGGGAAAAGCAGCCATGTACTTGATATTTTAGATAGGTTTCAAGGCAGGCGTGGCAAGCACTTACCAGATGCACATAAGGGATAAAAAAGCCAAATTTACACAGTCCATTGGCCAGCACCCAGATAAGGAAGACTGTGTCTTTCCACAAACCAAGGTCAACCACAAATTTCCTTAAAGGTGATGTTTTTAAAATGTCTGCAACACTTCGTTTGTAACCTGCAATCACAATACCAAGTGCAAATTAAAACACACATTAAAAAGCATACACGACTAGATATTTTCTTACAGGATTTACCAGGTGCTACTGGCAAAACTGACTTATAGGCCTAACTGAAGTTTTTTATCAACATAGACATAGCCAATTGACCATGGCATGTCAAATGCAAGGTTGTTCAAAATATTTTGATATTCTGCTGTGAGTAAATCCTCTGTAGTATGCACATGAGAGGTAGAGTACCTTTTGGACTGAGGGGCAGGTAGGTGAACCCTGCTACAATGCACAAAATCATGGAAGTAGAGAAGATCCGCAGACTCCGTCTCCAGCCGAACGTGTCAATGAGGTACTGGTGAAGTCGGGTCTGAACCAAAGCTCCTGCTGCACCACCAGACATCACTATACCAGTAGCCAGGGCTCGATTGCTTGTGAAGTACTGGCTTATCATGATCATGCCTGCCAGACATCAAAGAAAACTTAACTTACACGGACAACATGAGCGGCAACTAGATCACGTAATATCTGGCATACTGATTTCTTTTACAGACTATAGCAAAAGATTAGTAAATGAAGCGAGCAAAATACAATACACTGGAAATATAGTATACACCGGCTTCTTACTTCATTTGTCATTGGTTGTATATATTCAGAGAGTAAACTGTCATTTAGTCAACTAAGTGCAAACCTGGTGTGAAAGCAAAGCTTGAACCCACTCCTGTGAGAAAGCTGTGTGTGAAGAACATGAGACCAAGGGAAGAGGCATAAGAGGAGCAGATGATGGAGATCATGATGATAATGGATCCAATGATGGAGACTTCTCTTGCGCCATATTTCACAGTTAGTTTCCCCGATAGTGGGCCACAAATCATGATGAAACCATAGCTGATGGAGCCAACCCAGGCTGGAAATCAGGTCGATAAACTACATTTCAATGTTCTCTTGTATTTTTTTTTCTTTTTATCAACTTTTACACTAATGTTTAATTTCAAACTATTTTCTTTCAGTTCTTCTTTCGCGGGAAAATGTTGATTAAATTGCATTGCTTAAAAATCAGGTTTGTGTGAAAGGAAATAGTGAAGGCCAGTTAAGTTGTTCATTGACTAACCTTAAAAAGTGAACCTGCTAGCATAAGCCAGGTAATGTCTTGCATTTCAGAAATGCAATGGGTTACAAACGACGTTTTATCTGAGAATTAAATTTGTAAAAGAATATATGTCCTTTACTACCTACGACACATAGCTTCAAGACATTTTCCTCTTGGCTGGTTAGCAGTATTGCTATGTGAGGGTAGTTTTTCAAGGACTTTGATAGCCTCTCTAGCATAGCAAAGGCAGTTCAAAAGTAGGAATGCAGCAAAGTAGTTGAGGCTTATTAGGCCTAACAAATGCGCACCAATCAATGGAGTTAAGATTAGCTTTAACTTTACTCTTACCTGTCCTTTGGCTCGTCTCTCCAAAGGTGTTAAGAAGACTAATAAGGTACACTCCAAACGAGTTATGATAGCCCAATACCAAGACATTATATAGAAAAGATGAAAATACAATCACCCAACCCCAGCCACCATCTGGAGGTAGTCTGATAACAGGTGTACTGCTTTCGGGTGGCGGTATTTCTCCATCAGAATAAAAACGCCTGAATGGAATAATGCTGCGGAAAAGCTGCATAATTTAGTTATGAAAACAACTAGCCATTTGGTAATAACTTAGCGCCACAAAGATAGGTCATGTATCTGTTCATCAATCGGACAGCTGTCTTTCTACAAGCACCTGTGCAGCATTAGCGTTTCCTTGTTTGATTTTAGCACAGGTTAAATTAGGCTAAAGACCTGAGGCACTGCAGTCATTTAGATTAATTTGTTTACAAACTATCAGAGTCTAGCCAGTAACGACTACTTGGCAAACTTGTTTAAAATTTGTTCCGATTCATGTTAGCGTAATGTATTCCCTTTTTTCGAAGATAACCTGTATCACCAATTTTGAGCGTTGCCACAGAGACAACTCTCATGCATGAACGTCTAACTTAGCATGACGACACTACAATCCAAGGTTCTTCCCCATTAATCTGTGAAGATCTTCGTCACACTCTTCTTTTCTTTGTCTTCCTTTAGTGTTTAGCTTAAAACATTTTACCCAGCACACAAAGCTTGAGAAAATGTAATCTTCACTGGGTTCACTTTATTACCCATCTTAAAAACAAAGTAGCTAAAATTATCTATTTAACACCAAAAGACAAACAACATAAATTCTTGGCATCATTAGGTTAAATTGGAATATTATGTGTAACTAGTTTGGAGAAGGCCAAGATGTGAAATGTTAGTATCACAAGAAACGTTGTCTGTATTGAAGAACCTGAGTCACTAAGTAGTTAATTATGTTTAATACATAATTCAATGGGTGTTTTTTCATGGTTTTCAGTTTTGTTTCTACAAAATGTCCCTTTTTAGGTTTTCCAAGAGACATTATTCTTCATAAATTTTATATAAGTGGTAAAACAAAACAAACCTTCATAGCAATAAACATCAAAACAAACATAAACGTAAACCATCAAAAAACAGTAATTAGATAAGTGCAAAGTAAAAAAAAAAAAAGGGTTTATAAAAACTTGAAATTTCTAAAACTGCCATAATGGCCAACAAATGTATAATTCCACCTGTGTAGAACCATGGATAAAAAGATGTTTCTATTTGTAGCTTATTGCTGTGAAGCTGACAGATACATGTACAAATCTAGATCACATTTCATCTAACATTTGATTATTTTCAGTTCTTTTTTATCTGATGTGAAGAACACTGGATAGATCCTCTCCCCTTCATTGAAATTCATGTCTGTCCAAGTGTAGATGACAGCTTTGGACACCGCATTGTAAAAGGATACCCACTTCTCATCAACATCCACACACACTCCCAGCACCTCAGGTACTGGGACGTCAAGGAAAATCTTATTCTTTTCAAGAACAGATAAATAAAAATGCTTTTCAAGGCACCAGTATCCATGAACCATAGAGATGGAAAAGGAGCCCTGTCTTTTGGTCGAGTCTCTGGTTACTCCAATGGTCCAATGTTTGTTTACTGCCACATGCCAGAAATGGCGACCAGCATCGAATCCCTCACTTGCCAAGACACCCGGTAAGTATGTAAATCTGTGTTGGTCATCGATGTCATCTTTCTCTGTTTCACTGCAACTGACCTGCCTCATATCATCAGACAGAATGAGGTTACAGTGAGCTGTGTCAGGATCCAAAATCACCTCACCTTTCAAGAAAAACACACTGTGAATCAAACTGTTGTATTACAATAATGATGAAAAGACAACAAACCTACATCTTTAACAGCTAGTACTTTAAGACAGATCCATTTTTATCACATTTATTTAAAAAAAATAGCAGAGTTCACAGGGACTCTTCATTTGAGGCACTTTTCTAAACACACACACACACACACACACACACACACACAGCATTCACCACTCCAAGAGCCTTTGCCATGTCCAAAGAGGGTGCAGATTAGAGGCAGTGTCAGCTGTTACATACATGGCTTAGCTGTCCTTCCCTTGTGGATGTATGCAGGGGTTTTGGATTTGATGACCCTCTCCTGTTCTTGTTCTTTCCGAGTACTGAACTCCATCCTCACATCATCACTCAGCCTGTTGGAGCCATACTGGGAATAGATTGGACTCCTTATAACTTCTGCAGGGAACAGGTGGGTGAGAGTGAGTGAGTGGAATGATTCACCAACCTCTATGTGGGCAGCCAGCCACACACAATTTTTGTCAGAGAATAAACATTGTACAGTCTAGCCTTTACTAAATGTTGAAAACAAATTGAAGGTACATGTTTTGGAACTTGAGATTAGTTTTGAGAACTATAAATAAATTAGCTGTGGGGAATTCCTTGCAAACTGTCACATCCATAACACCAACAAAATGCCATGGCATTTGTATGATACTAATGATTATGTGAAAAGTACAACCAAGAAGAGTGAATGTATTGTGTTGGAGCTATCAACATGACAGTTTTGCATGGAATTGGCCTTGTATTAACTTCATGTTATGCCCCAAACAATTAACATCAGCATAATGGGGAGATTAAATGTCATTATTATATTTATTATATTTTAAAAGTTGATGGCAATTGCTGCTTTGGCTCAAATGACCAATTAGTTAAAAACATCTAACAAACATAGCACATCTTACCCCACACTCCCTTCATTGATGACCGTTTAAACTTCATTGACAAATTGTGGGTTGGTTTCTCCCTGTCTAACCTGATACAGATGGCAAAGGAGGTGGTGATCCAGCATTATTTTCGACAATTGCTCTTGAAAATAAAAGCTTGTATGTGTTCTTTAAGCATGTTTTATAGGCTACTGTTCTCTTGAACTGATAGTACGCATTAATATGAGTGTGGTCCATACTTTTAACCATACTAATGTGATTTTCTTTGCAGGGCATCATTTGAATCACCAAAACACAAAATTCTGGGCATGTCATTCATTATCGTTTGTCATCAACACAACAAATCTGTTTACTTGATCAATACATGATCAATCACAAAATATTTAAGGCAGTTGTGGAGTTGTGTTCTTGTGATCTGACCTATCATCTCTCATGAAGTTTTCAGGAAGATCCATTGAGACATCTCTCATAGACATATAGCTTGCAGATGGTGTCATAAGGCTCTGCTCTTCAAACAGACTTTAACAAACAATTATCAATTATAATAATTCGAAAACAGTAATCAGATATTAATTAATGTGTTCCCATCAAAGATTGAAATGAAGTACCAAATGTGAGCTCACCAATCAGCATTGTTTTCCTTTAATGTCTCCATCTGGGACAGCATATCTAATAGGGGCACAACAGAAGCACCAGGGAGAATGGGTTCTTGACGTGTGAATGTGGAAAAACATTAGTTGCAAACCATCAGTTAGGATGACAATATTGAGCATTATCAGAGTTTTAGTCTGGCAACATGAGACGCATATTTGGTTATAGGGCATACAGGGTGGAAATGTCAGAGGAAAAGGCCTGGGATAGACATACATGTTTTTGTTGTTGTTATTGGAGGAAGGTGATGTGTATTTTCAGGTAGGACAGTGGAGATAGGAAGAGAGTAGGTGAGAGAGAACTGATAGGATCTGGAAATGACTCGAACATGGTCCCCAATGGGCACCAGGCCTGTTTCATGGTACGGGCACTTTAACCAGTTGCACCACACCGCCCCCTGACCTACACATTATTGGCCCAAACACATGCTAACCAGGCATATTGCCTAGTAGCTCCAGACTCAATTTCCCATCCTGCTCCATTTTTTGGGCATGGCAGATTCTGGCTGACTTCCAGGCTTGCTATGTAATGGTGTTCAAAGAACAAAGAGTGCACATAAAAACAGTGTAGCTATAGTTAAATTTAATGCAGATTATCCTTGTTATCCTTGTAGTCAACATGGTAGAATGCCTCAGCACATCAGTCACAAAACCACAATGACTAGTATGAGACACACACACAGCAATGTGAAATATGGACTTGCACAGCACATCACAACTTGTCATTGCAGCAAGCATGTATTAGTGCCATCTATCATGACTGTTTTTTTTTTTTAACCAATATTACTTGTATTAAAAGGTCAGCATTAACTCAAGCGAACAGTGGTGAGCAAGTTCCAGTGCGCAATTTTTCTTACTCACCCGATGGAGAAAACATTTTGTTGTGCGATGTTATGGAATGTTGCAGCAATGGTTCTCAATCCACAAAGAATGTACAATTATGTTTTGTTTGTAGTAGTTTCTTTTTAATTTCTCTTGCTGCTTCTGCATGACAGACCGACAAGGAGACTGACACAGTAAAAGAGCGGGAGATTGAAGCGGATCTGATACATTTTCCCCACCCAGTAACAGATAGACAACCAACCAGCAGACACCCAACCAGACAGACAACCAACAAAACCAATGTTGTTTTTAGCCAGTTGGTGCAGGGTAGGGCAAGAAATGAGCGCACGGGAGAATTTTTTTAAAACATGGCTAACAAGCTAAAACTAACCCTCCAAATCCTGACCACGTGGTTAGAGGACTACACCCTGAAGAAGGCTGTTGGAGCCACTAGACACGGATTGCCACTCAGCTCAATTTCACAAGTTTACTACATATCTCAAGACTCTGCGAAGATTCCGTCCAGAACCTGCATGTCTTAAAAACCCTACACTCTCTTGCAATACTGCCTGAAGGGGTCTTATGCAAATCCTGGTCATCTAGAGTTAGGATACAGAAGTGTTTTAATCAGTAGACAAACAGGAGGCTGTCAATTCCTGAAACAGAGACTGTACCAGAGGAGCATACTAGAGGGGTTCATTCCTCTCAAACCTCTCGCAGCATAGACATGCACAATTAAGAGGATGAGGTGCAGTGTGAATAAGTTGACTGGATAAGAGAAGATTAACTAAAGTTACTTATAAAAGTATTTATTGTCATATTTACATCACTGATTTACTTATACAAAACATATTGAAAAGTAACAAAGAACTTCTAGTCCATTTAATTTCAGATGTTCACATACCCAACAACTAGAGTTACAGTCACATATACACTCACACACAAAGCCATCACACATACTCCCCACAGTCTGAGATGATGACTTTCTGTTTGGGCTTGCCATCTTTTGTTCCTTGTGCCTGTAAATTTTAAAGGGAGACACTTTCAATCATTATAATTCATCAACATTTTTTCCATTTATTTTTGGTAATTGCTGTTATTGTCGCTTAACAACAGTCATTTTGAACCAATCATTATCTTGTTCTTTCTATCACACTTAAATAAGACCACTTAGCCTCACAAAATTTAACCTTCCATAATAGCCTTCCAGGTTCCTTATTTTCCTTATCTGTACCGTACATATTTGATGAATTCACTGCCACTCACCTCAATAGCACGCACCACATCCATACCCTCAATGAGTTCACCAAACACCACATGCTTGCCATCAAGCCAGTCTGTTTTGTCACATGTGATGAAGAACTGAGAGCCATTGCTGTTAGGCCCAGAGTTGGCCATGGACAACTGGCCTGAATGAACAAAATTATAGCAGGGCTTAATAAGAAAGCCTTAAAATCAGCTCCACTTGTCATCCATACAATTTGTCAATGTCCTTAATAGTTAATTTTTTAAAAATCGGTCAAGAAGTAGTTAAAATTCACCACACTTCACACAGAAACACACTCTTAGGGATATCTGCCTATCTTGGTTGGATGAACAGTAGATGGGTCTTACCTGGGCCAGTATGTTTGAGCACAAAGTTCTCATCATCAAACTTGCGCCCATAGATGGACTTGCCACCTGTGCCGTTGTGGTTGGTGAAATCTCCCCCCTGACACATGAACTGTGGGATCACTCGATGAAAACTGCTACCTTTGAAACCAAAGCCCTTTTCATGGGTGCACAGACAGCGAAAGTTTTCTGTCAAGATGAAAACCCAACAACAACAGGTAACTATATGGTAAGACAAACAAATTTTCACTTGCAAACCATTGTTTTCCATGTCTGAAGAGACCTGATCGAAGAAATTAACAGCATCCAACATAAGGATTTATATGTGAATGGTTGATTGAAAGCTTTGATGCTTGAACTTGTTGTGGACAGTTGTGACGAAGATGAACTCAACATTGGATCCACAGGCATTTTTAAAACATGAAGTGACATTGCAGCTGTGGCAGGACCCAAAATACAGCAGGGTTTTGGATCAAAAAACGAAAGAAAATGGATGCACATAAATAATGCAAGAAACATGTTAATGACCTGCTGTCATGGGAACAATATCTGCTCGCAGCAGAAAGCGCATTCTTCCGGCTGGTTTGTTTCCAATCTTGACATCCATGTAGACCTGAGGGTTGCTCCTTCCCTTTTTGGCTGGAGGCTCACCCTGAGAAATGCAAAAAACAAAACAAGACAGTTTTAAAAAAAATGGCCCCTTCACTTATTCTAAAAGACCAATATGAGCCATATAAACAAGACCAAACCCTGGAGCTTGTCTAAAACCAAATAGAGCAAGATACCGACCTATGCATGCAAAAACATTGCCCACTCCAATGGACATGACAAAAACATAGTGAATGTAGCAGCAAAAAGCACGTACGTCCACGTCTCAATAAAACTGGGTACTGGACCACAGACCTCAGTAAGTAGGCGAAAAATGTCCACTTCATGCTCCCAAAAGTTTGTTTACTCGTAATGTTGATGGGCAAGACTACAGAAAGTTTGTTTATGTTTTTTCATTTCTTCTAACTCTAACAACAAAATTGCACCGTGCATAGCCAGGAAGACAAATGGAAACAAGTCCATTACAAGTACCATCACATATACACTCAAAATCAAAGTTGTTACTAATTAATACATTGGTGAACTGTTGTTGCAAATGGAGCATGTTAAATTAAATACAAAGTACATTCATAAGTGACCAACAGTATCAATACAGTGTCTTACTTCCTGTGTCGTTGTGGTATTGGCTGGTTCTCCACTAGCTGATACAGCCTCTTCGCTCTCTTCTGTAGTCTTGCCAGAAAATTTCTTCAACCAGTCATCATCAGACCAAACTGATAATAAAGACACAATATAAACAGACTCAATAAACAGCCGCTAATACACTTCTATGCATACATTATATACTGTCAAGTGGAAGATGACATTTCTATGGACACAGAAAAGAAGGAATTGTAATGTGGCCTACAAAGACTGAGCCTTGTAATGTGTTACACACAATTACACAAATTGATTCACAAAGATCAAGTCAGCGTCCACTAGAAAAGATCCAAACAAGTTTCCCCCGGAGCTAGACTGAAAAAAAAGCCTACCTGGACGAGATGATCCCTCTTTAATCCTCATTGGTTTGGCAATGTTTACTCTGATGGTCCGGCCAAACAGCTCTGATTCATTCTGCAAATCACAGTGCCAGTATTACATGTAGACCTATAGCCAGTCAGTATCAAAGAACCCCTAGAGTACATCTGTGCATTTTTTGCAGGTAGTAGGAGGGGAGAGTAGAGGCTACACTAACCATGTTATCAATTGCAGCTGCAGCATCCTGCAAAGACAATGCAAAAAGATCGTGATTGTAGGACAGACACCTTTAATGCATGTAGGCAATCCAAGGAAATTATGTTCTTGACTGATGACCACTAGATGGCGGTCTTTACTAGTTGCCAAATTTCATTTCACACATTCCCAAAATCAAACCCTTTCTTTCAGCGAAGGTGAACAAAATGCAAATTACTAACTTAACCAGGGCAGGGAACTGCAACAGTATCCAACTATAAGAAATCGAGCAGTCACTAATCCAAGTATATCAAAATCACCCACCTCGGCAAGCTCGAATTCAATGAAAGCGAATCCTCTGTGCTTTTCTGGGGGAAGAGATGCCAAAATTAATCGCTGGCTGAGATCTGTAGAGGGATATTTGTAAATAGCTTGACCGATTTGGACAATTTACCTGTTTCATAATCCAGTGGAATTTGAATATCCGTAATGTCACCGAATGGAATGAATGCTGCATGTAATACTTTCTCATCCACCTCCTCTGCCAGGCCGCCTAGAAAACAAAAGGCAATTGAAAATGTGACGTGACAGAGAGCAGAGAGTAGGCTATGGTCTATACGAGTAGATTTAATTAGATCTAAACATAGGTTATGATAAAGAGCTGTTGTTAATTGTTAGCCTACGGACTTTCACACAGTGCTAAGTTTGAAACTATGTCAACAACAGAACGAAGGATAACGTCGCTAATTGTAAACCTCCCATCTCTTCTAGCCCAATGGGTTTTTCGCAGTTCATAAATTAACACAAAGTTACTGTCTTATTATTTTACTAACCGACATAAAGTACACGTTTGGCCGCCGCCATGGTTTTGTAAACTTTAACCTTTCACCCCTCTAGTTCGTGTTTTTCTTTTTTGCAACTGCTACAGTTGTCTTATTATTGCCACCTGTTGGAGTGGAGTTGAAACGTTTAATGCAAGTCAGTCCATTTGCAAGGCTGTTTGACTTCTACATCATGCCTAATGTTGTGAGAGGAACCAGATGACTTAGGACCTTGGTGGAAGATGGTCCTTTGAGAAGGATATTTCAAACAGTTTAAAGTTCAGTCTAAACTTTTGACTTGTGTAAAAGCTATGAAAACTCATGATGATGTATTTGTCTACACTAAATAGCTTTTCCATCGATTGTCAGCCTTAATTTAACACAAATGTAATATGATTAGTTTGTCTATGAGCCATAAACTAGCTCCTTGTTCTCAAAGTGTAGGGTAGGCCTCTCTTGAAATAAACAAAAGGCTTGGAAACTTCCCACTCTCCATAGTGCATAACAGAAAAAAGTTTGCGAACCACTACTGCACTAGCTAATCAACACTTGTTTTGGGAGCATGAAAGCTGTTAAACTCACATCTAAAAACACTTTTGCAGGCACACCACTGAATTGCAAAAGTAAAATGCTGTGTGTCTCCAAATAAAAGACAAGACAGTGAGATTAATTAGATGTTGTATTCCTTTATTGATTGCCACACCATCCAGGATATCATCTGGGGATGGAAAATCCAGTGGTATCAATCAAACCAGCAAACACGCAACTCTCAAAATTAAGGAAAAAAAAGAACAATGTTTCTTTTTTCTTTTTAGAAAAAAATGCCTGTCTTCCTGGCCACTATATAGAGGTATATCCATTTGAAAGGAAAACCTCATTTTTTAATAATTTGTAAGGAAGTTGTATGCAATCAAAAATAATCACAGAACTGAAAATCAGATCTGTAATACATTTTCAAGTATATTTTTATATTTCTTTTTTCTCTTTTTTTTAAAGCATTTTTATTAAGTTGTTCAGTTGATGCCCGGGCGCACATGGTGACTTCTGCTCCATCCACCTTTTTTTAGCAAACCTACAAGAGAGAAAGCTGCTATTACATCATCAGAGAGTCACTATTACATTTTAATATAACGATAACTACTTTGCATTACAAGCCACCTTATTTCAGTTTAAGAATGTATGCCAACACAAAATAGATCCAAAGTTTCTACAAACTACATTGGGCTACATATGACACATAAGTAATTTCAGTAGAGACAGATCTGTAATGTTTTGTACCCTCTTACACATCATGAAGAGGCTGCTGCTGTTGTAGCGTTGACTCCAACTTTCTGTGTGGCATCCTTTTTTGCCTGATGAGCTTGGAGCACAGCAACAGCCTCTTCCACCTGTAGAAAAAAAATATAAGACCAGCAATTAAAATAGTATCTTAGCATATGTAAATATGAAAGACATCTATTAAAAACATCTTCCTTTGTTAAACTGCTGGCAGAGTAGCTGTCACTGACACCACTGACATTTACTTTCACGTATAGTTACATAATACAGACAACTGTTTCTTCTGAATAGTTAGCTATAGCACCTTGATATAGAAAATCGATGGAAAAGAAATAATTGCAGATTATTTGTTGATTGTTTTGTTGTAATTGGTTACCTTGCTGCGCAGGGACTCATGGGATTCCAACATGTGCAGTAGCTCAGAATTGTCAATCTCCAGCAACATCCCGGTAATTTTCCCTGCCAGGCTGGGATGCATGGCCTGGATCAGTGGGAACAAGCGTTCACCTAAAATAAGGGGAAACATTTACATTTCACAATGACACAAATGTAGCTTAATGTCAGGGGAAGTGGAGCTGCAGCCACAGGACCAATCAAGGATTGTTGAAGTATTTATCGTGTGGGAATCTGTCCAGGTGACACAGAAAGCAGAAAATCTCGGCAGAGGAAACAGTAAACTCAGTGGTGGGAACTCTTCACATTATGTGTTGAGCAGCAACCTATTGCATGCTTAATCACAAGCCTTCGCATTATTGACCTGTCTCACAGCCTGGTTCACAGCATCACCATTAGAAAATGTCTATTTGTTTGATGACGGCTACAGTGCAGCCCTGTAGTGGTGTCATGAATTACTCACCCAGCATCTGTTTCTGCTCCTGGGGAGGTGCAGCAGCAAGCATGGAGGCGGTGAGAGGCTCCTGGCCCTGCACATGAACTGCTGGCTGAGCCTAAAGCAAGAGGAGTGTAGCACAAATCACAGCTCAACAGTGTTTTTTGTTTTGTTTCAATCACACCTTATTTTGATTGATGTCATTGTCAAGGCTTTGCTGATAAAATGAGCTTAATGCTCAGTCAACTGTCACTGAACAAACAAACACTGATGATGATTTCCTATCCAGTCTATTAACTCTGCATATCCACATGTTTTGCTCAGGTGTATACAAGAAACAACTGAAGAATACTGGAAACACAGCCAAATTTCTTAGTCTTTATTAAAATATATTTTACCTGTTGTAAGGCAATGGGTTGCACCACCTGTGGTTGTGTGTTGCGAACTGTAGTGGCATATTTGTATGGTGGCATGGCACGTGGGGTTGTCATTCCCATGGAGGGACGAGGACCCAATGGTTGTCCAGTGCTCCCTGCAGATTAACAGAAAAACATGCAAGGATATGTCAGCCTACTTATAATGTCATTGTTAGTAATTTAGTGTTGTCTTACTCTTACTCAGAATTTAAAATAGTAATTGTCATAATGGATTTCAGCCATTTTGCTGCTTTTCAAGTGTCCTTGTTGCCCTTCCTCATTCTCTGGTTGCCTGTTCCCATCATTTCAAAAACTTTGGTTGAAGCTCTTTGCCCAGTGTAGTCTTACTCCTATCCTTGACAGTACAGCTTATATTTGGATGTAAATGAATGTCAGAGACGTGTTGCTCCTTACCGACTCTCTGGGCTCCAGCAGGGATGCCCCTTGGGCCTTGAGTACCGGCACTGGGGGCCATATGTCTCAGGTTGGCACGAGGACCTGGTTGGCGCAGAGAGTTAGGCATACCCTGGAAACTGCCTATAGAGTACAGAATCAAAAGTGCACTATCACTGGCCCGCTCCAGAAGGTACTTCAGACAGCCATGGTTCAATGACGGGGCTATAGGGGCTATAAGGCCATATTATTCTATATTGATTCGTAATGGTGTCTGACTCAGGTTTTCAGTTCAAATTCTTTACCTTGTCCTCGGCCACCTTGCTGTTGCCAACGTGGGTTTGGCCGCATCTGGGCGAGCTGATTGGGTGCATAGTATGTGGTCCTGTTCTGAGCCTTAGAGGGGAGGATAAATAGAGGAATATGAGAAAGTAATAGTGTTATTTGTGTGTGTGTGTGTGTATGTGTGTATGTGTGTGTGTGTGTGTGCGCGTGTGTGACTTATTTCAGAATCAAAGTCCCATCTCATTCTGTTCCTTTTTTACTAATGTGTCCTCTTTTCATTGCATGGCACTTGAAATGATGCTTTCCTAATTTTAGTGTTCATCATCATCAAATTGTATGCTGTTGTGCTCATTTTTTTGGTGTTTGAAGCTACTTAATGCATCTTCATTTCTTGACTGTCCCTACAATTGGGACATGACAGACAGACTCCGCATCTCCATCTGTCATTAACACACAAAAGTGACATGAGTCAGACAAGAGGATGACAGGCTCATTCAGATGGATCCATCCCCAGACAAAGAGTAATGCTTGAGCCACATCAGTAACTAGAAACAAACATCTTGTCCCAACACTCACACACCTTGCATTTCTGTATTCATTTTTCATTAGAAGCCTAAAAAGTCACATTTTATTCCTGCTTTCAAATTCATATTTGTTAAATGTTGTCAAATTAAGATCTGTTATTGTATCTGAGGAACTCTAATTTAAAGGGCTCATTTTGGAAATCCTGTCAAGCTTCTTCATATCTTCGTCACTCAAAGACTGAACTCAGCATTAAGGCACACACCAGCTAGAGAGTTATATGGGTAGTTCCACGCAAAACTGTCACGTCCATAACGGCAACACAATGCCATGGTATGTTATGATGTGAATGATGATTGATCATTGACCATTCACTCTTCTTGGCTGTAGAATTAATTTCATTCTTTTCACATAATCGATGGCATTGATGGCATTTTGTTGGCATTGAAATGTTTCTTTTTTTCCTTTTTATACAGTTTTAAAATAAGAGTATCAATTTAAAGTCAATAATCTTAAACCTGCTATTGACACACTGTGCTCACCTGTGGCACAGCTGGCATGAAGTAGCCACTGGCAGGCTGGAACTGGTTGATGATGGCATTGGCTGGCATGGCCCTCATACCAGCAATGCGTTGCATGTACTGGTTGGTGAGGTGGGCCTTGCGCTCTTCCTTGCGCTGGGCCAGGGCCACGTAGAGGGGTTTGGAGCCCACAATGCGGCCGTTCATCTCCGTCACGGCCTTGGTGGCCTCCTCAGGGGAGGAGAAGCAGACGAATCCAAAGCCTTTGGAGCGTCCTTCCTCCAGCATCACCTGCCGGTTTGTCATGTGGAATGGAGGTCATTGATTGCACACACATACATACACACACACGCGTGCACTTGGAGACTGACGTAATGTGTTCTCACCTTGGCACTGGTTATGGAACCAAATGGTGAGAATTCTTTCCGCAGCTTCTCATCATCAATGGTGTCATCCAAATTCTTGATGTAGAGGTTTACTCCCTGAAACAAGACATGGTTATATTTAAAAGTAATTTGTAAACTTTTGTTAACTTGAAGGACACAGAGATAAATGTGAAGGTGAATTAGGTTCATTGTATCAATATGGTGCTTGTCTTTATCAGCATACTTAGAGGAGTTGCTACAGTACGTGACAATGCACAGTAGAATGGACTTGTCTGAAAGATACAGGGTTTGTGAGGAACACAGAGTCCAGCAAACACGGGAAAGACTTTCAACTCTATCTCCCTGCATTATCAATGATCTGGCCACTGTCACACCATGATCACTTTCGATACAGGGTAAGATCACAGTACATTTATGGACAGGTAATTCTGTCTGACATTTATACAGATACTGTATACACTGCATTTTTTTTTCTTTTCTGCACTCACCTGGTATCTGCTTATCCTCTCCTGCTTGAGTTGTTCAAACTTCCTCTTCAGCTCCGCCTGTCTCTCCATCTTCTTTTGGGCCCGTCCCACAAACACTGTCTTCCCATTCAGTTCTGTGCCGTTCATCTCCTCTACTGCCTGAGAGAGCACTACAGTTACCTTCCATCATTCTCCATCTGACTAGATCTGAGGGTCATACAGTCAAATATCTTACTCTAACTAAAGATAGTAATCTAGAAGAATCTCAGTAGAACTGATAAATCAAGATTGATTTTGTGGTCGTGTAGCAAAAACATTGTGGATGATCTGATGTCAGTCAGCAGTAACAGTGTCATAGGACAATGTTCTACCTGATTACCTTATTGGCATCTTCATGTTTCTCATAGCTGACAAAGCCAAAGCCCCTGGATTTTCCTGTGGCGTCAGTCATGACCTTGACACTCAGAGTCTTACCTGTCAGACAGGTGAAAGAAAAACAAAATAAGAGCGCCTTCCTGTTGGAAAGTTTTTCAACAGAACACATTAGCGCTGTGTCTAGCACCTTCACAACATACCATATTTATCAAAGAGCTCTTTCAGCCTGTCGTCATCCATGTCCTCTCCAAAGTTCTTGATGTAGACATTGGTGAATTCCTTTGCTTTGGCGCCGAGCTCTGCTTCTCTCTCCTTCCGAGACTTGAAGCGTCCAACAAACCTGAGAGAGGACAGACCCACACAGGCAAAAATGTAAAGACAATCTGGGATCGTATGGAACAAGGAACCATTTCTGGCAGTCTCTTGTCATGGGCATATCAGGGATGTATCACATCAACAGCAGGACCGTTTTTGTTGAAGGAGGGTTTGGGATGGGGGTGTTTGACAGAACACTGAGGAAGAAAACACGTCAGACACGACAGCGGAAGGTCCTCTTGCGAACCTCCACTGCAATGTTAATGGTATTGTGTTAAGACAGCAGGTACATGCTGCACAGACAGGAGGATGCTTTAGGAAAGAGAGAGAGAGAGAGAGAGGTGGTGTCCTGAGGAACTGCAGAAGGAAAAGCCCAAGGTGGGGAGGGGTGTGTTTTTTGATTTCTCTGCTTTTGTCGCAACAGCTCCCTATGCTGGGACTGTACCTTGCTACGCCGACCTCTCCCATTCTGTGCTCCAGCAGTGTATTCCTGCATTCGCGCCATCACTAAAACACACAAGCATGGTTACACACAAGA
This sequence comes from Tenualosa ilisha, assembly GCA_015244755.2. Taxonomy (NCBI): domain Eukaryota; kingdom Metazoa; phylum Chordata; class Actinopteri; order Clupeiformes; family Clupeidae; genus Tenualosa; species Tenualosa ilisha. Next base: position 476,426 of record PYXC01000362.1, on the reverse strand, counting down.
CAGCCAGACAAACAAACAGAAACAGATACACACATACACAAACACACACACACACATACACACGTACACACGCACACACACACACACTTATTCTCACACTCATGTGAGAACATTCAGCTGGCACAGGAAAGTTAAGAGAGGCCGTGTTATTTGTTTGTGTGTGTGTGTGTTTGTGTGTGTGTGTGTCTGTGTGTGTTTGTGTTTGTCTGTGTGTGTATGTGTGTGTGTTTTCCTTTATGTCAGGGCGCTGCAAAACATATTGACAAACTTGTTAGTCTCTTGGTAAGCACTACAGGCCACACAGAAAAAAAACCAATGAGCAACACAGACACCCAAAGGACTGTGGGGAGATGTTTGGGCTCATGCCCAGCACAGGATTAAAGTTGACGCTCTGCTCCACGTGCACTGTCTCAAGCATTTTGTTTCAACAACATCAAATGCCTCCTGATAAGGAGTGATTTGTGTAGACAGATAAATGTGTGACAAGGCCATGTGCTTCTGATAAGGACATGGCCATGGGCCAGTTCCCAACCCCAGGACCGTCTGGATACTCACACCTTGCGGTCGTTCAGAAGCATGCCGTTCATCTTCTCGATAGCGCGGTCGGCCGCATCTTGTGTCTCGAAGTGCACAAACGCATATCCTTTGGATCCATTTTCATCGCACACCACCTAAAATAAAGAAATGAAAGGCTCTCCTGTCACTTCAAGAGAAACTGACAGAAGCTAAACACTAGGTCTCTTCACTAACTGCCCTGGCCATGAGAAGATTGTTTACAAAAACAAGTTATCTTGGTCACTCAATGACCCGAGGGGTCACATGGCCTTTAAAGAAATGAGATCATGTTCACATTCCTTCATGTGTGCCACTGTCTACTGATACACACATTACACGCACACACTCACACACTCAATTCCCTCCTTTGAAATACTCCCCTATGATAGCACTCAGTCTTGAGCTACAAACATATTGCTCCTCCTTCTCCTCCTCTTCCTCCCTCTTTTTCCTCCTCTTCCTCCCTCCTCCTCCTCTCCTGTCTACTAGTGACCCCACTGTGGCAGAGAAGAGCATCACACCTTGCAGGACAGGATGTTTCCAAAGGCAGAGAAAGTGTCATACAGGGCCTTGTTATCGATGGACTTGTCCAGGTTTTTGATGAAAACGTTTCCGACTCCGGATTTTCTGAGTGAGGGATCTCTCTGCGACCACATGATTCTGATAGGCTTCCCTTTGACCACGTCAAAGTTCATGGTGTCCAAGGCTCTTTCAGCTGTTTGAGAACAAGGGTAAGGGGAAAATAAATGGGTTAATTGACAAAGCATTTAAGCTGTAAACTGTCAGCTGTTTGTTTCAGTGAACAGTCTATGTGGGGAGAATTTCAAGAATTATTGTAGTCTTCAGACCAGGACACAAAAACAGGCAAGGTCATAAATATCCACCCACATGTTCAAAATGTAGGCTATATCCATATGTCCAAACAACAGGTGTAAAGGAATGGAAAGTAAAGTCAGTACCAAGAAAAATATTGTGTAATACAAAGCCAACTAATATGGTGTTTGTAATATCAGTTCACCATGAAAGAACAGCTGCTACCTATCTCTGGGACATTTAGAGGAGGTCTGAATGTTTTTCATGCTGTTTCCAATTCGAAGCACCCGGCTTGCTATACTGTAGGTTTAGAGGTCTAGGCCAATGCAGTAATGGATAAAACTTTTTCAGAAACAAGTCTGGCACATCCATCCCAGTGAATAAACCAATCTGAGTATGTAACTTAGTCATTTCTGTAGCCCAAGTGCACTGCTCGTGGACAGGACATTATACAGTCTCTTCTATGAATGTTAGTGAATCATGTTTCTAAAATATGAAAATGCTGTTCAAAAAGTGCCTCTGAAACCTGAGATGATCAAATACTTTTAACAGGCTAATCATTTGTCAGAACAAGCCATTTGTGATATAGGGTAACTGTGTAAACACACTGTGTGTGTCACAGTGCTCTTGACTATTGTATTTCTCCTGACTTTGTTTTCAGGAACCCGGGAGATTCAGGACAATTCAGGACAAGGTTTGCAAACAATGGCAGGCAAACAATGTACATGTGGTGGAACAGAATACCTAATTCAGGATCAGGCTTGAAGTACACAAGCAAAGCAATGTACTATTCTTCCTATTTTACTGTTTTTTTTTCCTGTACCAACATAGAAAAGAACCATTTCATCCTAGAGTAACACCATTCTACAATCAATTCAACAACAGCTCCATGACCATGACCGTGCTGCTTTACTGCAAGCACATGTCTCACTGCAAACAGCACATCATGCTGCTGGGAACAGATGGTTGGTTAAGCATAACCACATGGTCTTCACTCAAACAGAGAAAACTGACACAATGATCCCTGATAAGCTACTAAATAATGTTTACAACTTGGGAAAAATGTGTTTACAAATATGTTCTACTCAAATTCAGAAAAAGGTCAGCTTTTTAGGACATTTATTTTGATCACTATATCACTGTTTATGGGGAGCTGAACTGTGTATATCGGTTCAAGCGGGGGAATTAAATGACTGTTTTCTTAGATGAGCATTTTTGAGCTGATCCTCTATCTACAGTTTTTTGCCAATCCATCTTCTTCTTTCCATATGTTGTCTGTATTTTTTTTTTTTTTTTTAATCTTTCTCTTATAAGTCAACATGTGCTTGCTCCCACTCAGTGTCCTGTTGTCTCATGTCAAACTGGGCACACATGCCAACCAGAAAGCTTCCCTTTGTCCCTGTGTCACTCCACAGCCTCACACACCCTGGGCTTCAGCGCTAAAAATGTCTGGTAAACAAAACGGAGCTGCCTTGCGTCTGCTGGCCTCAGCAGTTTGCTCTGCAATTGTACTTTACATCGAGCTCAGGGTTGGTGGGATCACCCAGTGACTAATTCTGGAAGGTTCCCAAGGGAGTACTTAGGTGGAAAATATATACACCTAAAAGGCAAATTAATGAGAGCTTCAGCTACAGCTAAAGACAGAGGTGGTGAAATATTTCATAGGAACTTCATACTTCCAACACACAATGGATGGTTAAAACAAACTGAGATGAAACTGGTCAAGATCACCACATGGGCCCCCACATGGCCTAAGACTTTTTAACCAGACACTGGCTGGAGCAACTGCCCTTACCAACAGATAGACAGGCAAAGACTGGACAGCCTACAAGCCTGTCTATATTTAGCCTAGCGGGGTCCTTGGAGTTATGTGCTGGCATGGAGTGCGAGTTGAGAGCTCTCTGCCATTGATGGGGGTAAGACACATTCAACAAGAATGTGCAGATGAGCGGGACCAAGACCAGGGCAAGAGTTTGCAAATGCAGCTGTTGCACACTGAGGCATGCTATAGACAGGTCTGCAGGAGAATCTTCTGCCACATGGTGTAAAAAAGCACAGGAGGTTCTGATTTAGCACCCACCCAAGTCACATAGAGTGCCCATGAGGCTGGAGAGAGATCTCTCTCACAGTGTAGGTTATGATTTGACACCTCGCTCAGCTAGGTTCACACATACTACAAGGTCTTAGCTTTGTTATTCACGATTATGTTAGACTACATGCAGCATAATAGTGTTACGTCTCTGTCACTGGACACTACTCTGAGACTGGTCTATAGACATCCACTGTAGCATTCTATCCCATAATAGTTATTCAAGACAATGATAGAACGGTCACTTCAGGGCCAGTCATGTCTGGTGTCACAGTTACGTGCATGAGTGAATGGGACAGCATGTGTGACATGATATTTCACAGGGAGGCGACACTAGAACTCAGGCTTTTGTTACAAGGATTACTTGTTACACTGGATTAAGCTTCTATGACACAGCCATAGGTTTACTTCAAAGACTGAGAAATCTCCAACAAAAATGATCCTAACACACATACAGTCAACAGCGGCCCAAATCCAGAAAAAACGGTCACTATACAAGTACAATTGATTGGAAAACAATTCATGGTAGTGGAAAGTGATAGATTTGCAAAAGATTTGCATGTTTTGGGGTTCAATGCTTGTTTGACTGACAAATTCAGTCTGATTTAAACATCACTCTGTGGGGGTGATGTGCAATGAGTGAACGGCATTTCTTTTGTTGAAGTGTTCACATCTCACATCACACATCTCAGTATGTATATATAGCCTATATGTATGTATATATATATATATATATATATATATATATATATGTGTGTGTGTGTGTGTGTGTGATCAGACTTTAAGCTGTCATACAGTAAGTAACACTGTAGACCTTGGATAGACTGCTTAGCCCTTATTCACACAAGGCTGAAAATCCTATGAATTTTTGAGTCTGTCCACGCTGTTCTGCTATCCCCCTGTCAGGTACGAAGACACTGGAAATTAATTTCACAAAGGCACCCTCCCTTGATAGGCCTTTAAATAGGATCAAAATGGGTCATTTTAGGATACATGATAGGGGGCAATGGGATATGCTACAAGACGTTGCAACGGCAAATTCTGAGAAATGTTAGGGGCCAAGACTGTTGAGCATTGCAGAATGTTTCACCTCAAAGCAACACAGCATCCAAATATCCAAGATGCACTCCTGCCTAGAAGTAGGGCAGATTTTCTATATAGGTCAAATGACACATGCTAAAATTCCCAAAGATACCTTTATCTTGGTGTGAGTACTGTAGAATAACCAAGGTTACCACTGAACTGTGCAATTACAACACATGTGAACATAACTGCAGGTGCTTTTAAATTATATCTAAAGCTCAAGGAAAATGTGGAAACTTGGGGGGGGGGCATGGTTCAATAGCCCAGTAATGGGCTGAAAGACAAAAAATATTGATCATTAATCATTACCAAAAAGCACACTACTAAGAACTCTGAATGCCATAACTATCTACACAACATCCACCCCAGTTTTTCAGAACTTCCACATGGTTACACAACATTTGCCCAAAGCTGTATACTGATATACATGTGAATGGCATTAACCTCTCAGTTCTTTTTGGTGAACTTTTCACATAAGACTTCAAACGTGACCACGTGCCCTCTGTAGGTACAATGGCATGTCACTACCTTTGGAGGTCACAATTTCATATCTGGTAATTATGCATTGTTTTGATACAGTGCATTGCACATTTTCATACATGCCTCTGTGCCAATGATCTGACTGTCTTCTCCTTTCAACATTACACCAAGGGCGAGACTTCATATGTGTTAGTCTGTTACTGTCAGATAATTAGACTATATTCATTCGGTGTTACTACTAGCACGTTCCACATAGATCAAAGTACAACAGCATGCTACACTGTCGTAAGCTACAGTGTTGCGTATACAGCTTGATCTATCCATATAGTTGAGTGACGGCACCATTGAGTGTGCCGCAAAGCATGTGCAGATGAAATTCAAACACAGACACCAAAATGATTGGAGATGCACGTTTTATTTTCTTACCGTCAGCCGGTTGCTGGAAGTTCACATAGGCATAGCCCAGTGAGCGCCGAGTAATCATGTCACGACAAACCCGAATTGACAGGACTGGTCCGGCAGGGCTGAATTTCTCATACAGCATAGCCTCCGTGATATCAGGGTGCAGGTCGCCGACATAGAGAGAAGCCATCGGATAACTCCCCGCGGTCGCGGTGTTCATTTCTCGGACTTGATGGTGTTCGAGCGCAACGTATTGCGAGAGACAGCCTAGAAAATTGCCACTTCTTCGGTGTAATAATGTCTCTAAATGAAGCCGTTATAGTAAGACTGAATACGGTGCTCTGATGGTACAGACAATCGTTAGTCCCTCGCGGTGAAACTTTTACGCACACGCCAAATCTGAATACCGGCAGATAATGACAGGATAGAACGCAAGTAATTCCAGTGTATCTTCAAAGTAGTTTCTTTCTTTGATGTCACTTTTCCCGTTAACGTCGGAGTAAGCCCGAGGCCTTCTGTTTTGTTTTGCAAACAAAAAAGAAAGGAAATAAATAGCCTGTATAATGTATGTGATTTTTTGTATTTTTTTTTCTTTTTATGTTTAGTCTTGAAATTGTTTTTTATGAAGGTTTTATATATTTTGTAATTTTTATATATTTTTTTCTTTTTTTAAGAGACTGAAGAACAGTGAGTTAGACACTCACGGTTTAGTGGCCGGTGAAAGAGGCTGCGTGGGAAAAGCATGGGGACTTTATAGACTGAGCAGAGGAAATAGCAGCTAGGGTCAAACTTGGAATAGAAAAAAAAAACAGAGCATGCGGTGTAAAAGGGAGAGCGAGCTATGCTGTCACAACTACTGAGCTTAACTCCCCACAGCGACATCTGGGTGTGACTAGCAGGGAATAATGGACTCTGGGTGTGCGCACACTGCCCACTGTAATAAATGATAAAACAATGAATGTCATAATGATAATTTTTTGTAATATATACGCTAATCATTACTATCTAATTAACGTGGTGTTTCTACTGTAGCAAAGTGTCCATTTACTCTGCGGTTGTAATTTCGTGTTTGTCTGTTTGATGTTGTTTGATGTCTGTCTGTTATGATTTCATGCAAAATGCAGTATTTACCACTTCATAGCCTACCTCACTCAAAAGTGGTTCAAGCTATCATATGTGTTATATGTTATATATATGTTATGTTCCCACCAAGCAGTACTGTCACCAACAGCCTATACCTAAACCATTGCACACTACAGTGTTTTGTGCGTTGCTGCATTACATGCCATATTTTGCATGAATTTGTGTTTCAAGTATATGCTACACTGCCTCATTGTTATACATTATATGGTCAAACAAATAAATCAGACATGATGCATACTTTAAGTCTGCTGTAGCCCTGATTTGCATCCATGATGTCCTCACTTGTGTCATTTGTCAAATAAACATTTGTGTAATATTTCCCCATGGCCTGAACTAAATGGCACAATATCCCCTGTATTTTTGCCATTTGTATGTGTGTGTGTATGTCATGTGTATATGTCATGTTTTGGATGCTACGGGATGCCTACATTTCTTATGGGATATATAATATATATATGTATGTATGAATGTATCTAACTGTCATTACTGTAGTCACCCCTATCGTCTACACTCCATCAAAGGCTACTACAAGTCAAAAAGCTGTGACTAAACTAAACAAACTTTTTGATCTGTTGGTTTGACATGGTTTGGCTGTCTGACAATACTGCATGCCACAGCTGTCACACTTAAAGGTCAATTTGTCTCCTTGAAAGCCCATGGCTTAATAGTCATAATAATGTAAAAAGTCTCTTTTCAGTGATTACATCAATATATTGCAAAGTATCATATGCATGAATATTTTAATGGAAAAAAGAGTTGTGTAACTAGATGGAAACACGGCTCTGAACATGAAACGTTTTTTTCCTCCTGAAATCAGAGAAACCTTTATGTAAGAGTTTTAAGATCTTTATCATTCTGTCATTCTCTCTGCATACTATACGGCCTACTGTGTACAGGATTTGTATTTTGATATTTTGATTGGAAGTATTGAAGGCATTTTATAAGAAATAAAAAAGCACTTTGTACATTGAAACCTGAAGTGTCAACAGTTCATCTCAGTCTATTGATGTGTCAGTATGTAAAAAAAAATGTTGAAGAGAAGTTTGGATCAACCTTATTCAAACCCACTCACCAACCCATTAATGTCTATAAAACACGTCCAGACCACAATGGAATAGACCAAAACAAAATATAGCAAAGTGTCTAACAAGACTGTTAAAAACATGAGAGGGGCACATAGTTCTAATCTAATTTTCAATCTGTTTTATCTTCAAACCAAACTATAGCTTGGTGTTTCTCTCCTATAATCCTTTGTGCCACCATACATAGTCTACGCTATGAACCGTATAGAGGCCATCATAAAAATGCCGTATGCTTTTGCTGCCCTCTATGGTGCAAAGGATACGTTGTTTGCCTTCATCAGGAAAACTGGGTATCAGTGTAGCTATGGTTGACAGGGATACTGAACTGAAGCATTTTATTATGTTTATCACGTTCACTAAGTGAACGAAGATCGGAGCGGCATGCCGAATCAGGCGATCAGAAGAAGACTGCAGCTATATAGCTATAAGTGAGTCTGTTCATACATACAGATCCACAAAAACAACGAAATTACCTAACTGTTATGAAATATTATAAATATTAGGTGAACGAACTCTTGACAAAGTTTTTTGACATTTCACTGAATTACACTGACCAAATGAGCGTGACCTTCATCTCCAGGCACAAGACGCAAAGGGAGAGCCTCACAATCCACTCCCAAAAAGAGTATGTCATCATCTTGACTCGGTAGACAGGTACTAGGGCGATTCCCTACCCCCTATACTTTTCGAGGTAGACGAGGGTGTGGCGATTTCTTTGCAACCTGATGCGCGCCTGTTGGATTCTCTTCCTGATTTAGAGAGGACTAAGAAGGTGGACAAACGAAGAAGCCCTTGTCATTGTATCATGGATATTTATGAAACTCCTTAGAAAATTCGTAAGAAGAAGGAATAGAAAATGGTTAGATCGGGTAAGCTCCATTTTTTCCTGTAAAGAGTATTCCTGTAAAAAGTCAATCCATGTAAGTCAGCGTAGTTGTAGGCTAAGTGTGGACATATACATATAAAACTTAATAGGGTGGGGCAATGTGTCCCACATTTGCTTACAGCCGTTAAATATAAATAAATCAGTAATTTTGGGGTTCTGTTGTTCAGCAGGACGCATTACGGCATTTACATTTGTCCTGAACAAGCTGAACATGCCTATGGTTGCTGGGTGTTTTGTGGGATAGTTTGAAAACATCTCTTGTATGAATTTGTCAAAGAGTGTAGGTTATGATAATTTTTCCTACAGATAAGTTCCCAGATTTGTTAGGCCAGTTTAATGTGCTGCTGTTGGCGCAGGAGCATGTTTACATGGACAAGAGAATTGTTTTTTTGTTGTTGTTGTTTTTTTTAGCAGCGTGCTGTTTACTCAACCATGCCAAAATGTGCATTCCTTTGTTTTGCTGAAACATAATGATGTGCCCATGGCTTTAAACAAATGTGAATCATAACAAACCAGCTTGGCAATTTGGTTAATTAGATGTAAGGGCCTAACTCAGTGGGAGCTTAATACTTGCACCTGTTCCTTCCTACTGAGGGGAGGTTAATTTGACAGATGTACCCATTTAACTTGTAAAAAAGCAGAATATACTGTATGAATCAGCCATTTTAGATAGATTTCTTTTAGGGTTAACACTTCACAGCAGACAGTGACATACATTTGACTGACGGAAAAAGTCTTATTTTAGCCCAGATTAAACAGTCCAGCATGTCTACGAGTTAAGAGGCAGTTAATATGCATTACTTAGTATTGTAAACCAATGCGTTACAGTCTTTTGTTATTCTGAAAGAAAACTTGTGAAATAACACCTGAATAGGCCAAATCAACAATATTAGGCTATTCCAGTCAAAGTCAAAGTCAAAGTGTACTTTATTGTCAATTCACTATGTTAACAAGCATTACAAAGAGGATTGAAATTGCGTTTCACCAGGCACCAAATGTGCAGTTTAACTAAAACACGCACACACACACACACATAACACTCATTAACAAATACAATGAATAATACAGACATCAATAATAAATAGACATAAAACATACAGGTAACCATATAGGCCTCCAACAAGAAGGCAATGCCAATGGAAATCCACAAATGCATAGCAGGCTATACATATTCCCATCCATTAGTAGTTATTACTATATTTGAAAAATGCATTCCTACATGATACCATGTCATTACATCCATATCCCACGTGGCCCAATGCAGGTGTGTGTTGTGCCAGCCTGGACGACGACAAGGCCCTTATGAAGATGGGCCTGGGGCTGGTGCTTGTAGGCCATGTCAACTTCCTGCTGGGGGCGCTAGTGCATGGCGCTGTGCTCAGGCACGTCAACCTGCCTACCCAGGCTCGCACCATGGAGTATGCTATCTCCAATGTCATAGCCCTGGTGTCAGGCCTCATGGTAAAGACTGTGTTTTGTTTTCAACCTTTCAATGAGCAGTGTGTATCTACCATTGATTGATAAATAGTTGGCATCTTGGTACTGATTATCCGTTGATACTGTGAGTTTGTTTGATTTCACATTGAAAAGGGCACATGGCATTCATGTGTCCCTGTGTTGATACCACCATGCCTCACCTTTATGCGATCTGATCTCTGGTCTCCATTTTGTGACTTGTAGGCTATTGTTGCTGGAATCTCAGCAATAGTCCTGTCCAAAAACAAGAAAAACAAGCCTTTGGTAAGAATATGGTCCACATTCTTTCCCTGTCAGGTCTGTTTTCTGACTCCCTTGCTTTTGATTAAATCCTAATTACTGAATCCCAATGCATTACGGAGCACTAAGCCCTGAACCCTCCAAGACTTAACTGGCATGAATCTGCCTCTTAATTGGCAGATTCATGTCAGTTACCGGTAAGTCTTTAAGAGTTCAGGGCTTAGGAGGGACATTGGGATTTAAACAACATGTTCAGGATTCCATCTTCTTTATCTTTGTTAAGTATCATTTCCATGCTAAAGTGTCTTTTGTATTAGTTTATGCAATTAGTTTTGTATTAGTTTATGCAATTAGTTTTGTGTTTAGTTCACAAAATCTTATTTGTTTTTTTTTTTTGTACTTACAAATCTGTGTCAAATGTCACCTTACCATTATTCTGCTGAATGCAGCTTTAACCCAGAGATGATTTCCTGTGTTTTTCTTAAATACCTCCAGAAATGGTTCCTGTTTGTGATCAGTATGGTGGCCGCCCTACTGTCCACAGCCGCCATAGTGGGGTTAAGTCTGTCCATAGTCCTGACCATCATAAATGGAGGACGAGGCCTGCTGATGCACTGCAATTTCACAACCCCTATAGGATATTTCAGTATCACTAACGAATGCCCCTTTGATCCCACAAGGCTCTTTGTAAGTTACAACAGCTTTTTGTGTTTTCAAAATAAACATCCACACTTTTGGAGACACCGGTGTTGGGAAAAGGACGTAAGAGATGAGGGTTACATGTCGGCTTATGTAAATAAATAACAAAATGTCCTTGTGGTATTATATTAGAGATGTATTTGTCCTTTATTTCCCAGGGCACAACCATAATTCTGTGGGCTCCTTTGGTCTTGATGCTGATAGTAGAGACAGTGTTCTCTGGGCACTGCTTTTGGGCTTGCATCTCTTTCCTGCGCCTCTCTTGTCCTTGGCGCAGAAGGAAGAAGGTCATCAATAATAGAAGAGTAAGGGATTGAGCACGTCACAGGCACATATTATGTAGTCACATTTTATAGCCACCTAAGCCTATATTATAGTATACATATTTATCAAAGTATCAAAGCACACATACATACATATCATACATATGTCATACAAAGTCTCATACATACATATGTTATACATATTTTTGACATCATCAGTTTCACACATCTTTATCATGCTGTCTGTTTTTGTCAGAGTGTAATATTATTTTGTGGAAGCACTTATGGCTAAATTTAGCAAAATGTAAATGACCCATCTAAACTCTGTTCCGTTCCAGGTGCGAATAAGGAGCTCATTGGACCAGGAGTCCATATCTGGGCATAGAGAGTCAACAGCAGAGCCAGCTGAACAGCACCAGCTGCTCAAACTCAGCTCTCCCTCTCACAGAACAATCTGAGCCACAGGGAGGCATTAAAGATACTAAAACTCTTCTCTGTGTTATAGTAATGACCGACTGCCACACAACAACGTCTACAAAGGCTGCCTTGGGTTTTCCGCTGGACTATACAAAAGTTCCTTTCTCTAAAAGGATTTTTTAAATTTCAAAACTGGGGAAAAGGTTATATATATATATATATATACATATATATATATAGTTTACTATAGTTTGCTATAGTATACTTTTTTTTGCAGTAGTAGTAGTAGTGGTTGAATAATGTGAAAAATAATAGTGTATGCTATGATTTGTAAGTTTTCTCTGAGATTATTTTAAATTATTGGATTCATATTGAAAGAAATCCATAAAAAAGGGATTCACTCACATTGTCAAACTTTTCATTTCTTTAATGTCCTTACATTGACCCATCTCACATTTAAAATATGTATTTTTATGACACTTTTTGTGAGATTATATATTTTGACTAACGTGTAATTTATGTTTTTTACTGTGATTTTTTTTACTGTGATTATATTCTTCATAAACAAGCTTGGAGCATTCTTTCTGTGAACAGTTGCATTTTTTGTGGTGCAGGCAAAAAGGGACTAATTCCACAAACATACAAAGCTTGCCAAGGGACAAACAAATAAAAATACCACAATATCCAACCACTAGTCCCTCTTAATTAAAATACGTTTTCATGGATGAAATCCAAACATGAAATTAAGAGGCACCAGAGACCAAAAGACAAATTTAATTAATTTATGAATATGACTTTATGCACTCTGAATTTGAATATTTGGGGAAACCACACTTTCAAATTGGGATTAGGTATCCAAACAGAATAGGCCTTGTGTTTGTAAATAAGGCATTTATTAAAGTTCAACAACAAGGAATATCACATCAAGACAATAAAGTATGAATAGTTCATTAACTGGCTGCATGGCACAAACATGGAATGAAATGTGTTTACTATCATGTTTACATGAGTCACAGAGTCATGCAAAAAGCTGAAACACAAAGGACATGTTAATAATGACATTCAGGGTATTGCATGTTTACAAAACAATAAGCTGCTGGGTATTTTATCGTACAAGTTCTGTTCAGTATTTTGACCCAAAAATAACACAGTATCTAAAAGACTTTTGTGGACTATTTTGAAGAAACCTACCACATGTTTTGGCACAGGAAATGTTCAAACAGAGTAGGTATTCTATGTAATTAAAAGTCAATCAGTAAAGAAAAAACTGAAGAAAAGCCTGATAGTTACAGCCATGCACCTTCTGCTCCTTTATATGGTGGCTAAGTATGTACATAGATGAACAGACACAAGCGCTTTCAAATATAATGGTTTTTAGAAATATTTGCTGACCTTCCATTCTCTCTCTCTCACATACACACCGACACAAACACGCACACACACAAACAGATAATTTACATTAACAACCAACATTGACAGAATCTTAATTTCACTGCATCTGATAGACACACAAAACCCTTAAAACACATTAATCATCCATCTATGTAAATACATCTCTCTTTCTGCCTCGAATTTTAATTGCAGGCTTGGTTGGTTTGCAGTGGAAAACATGTTTATTTACTAAGGACCAGTTGCAGTAATACACCACAAGTTAATATTTCCCCTGGATTCCACTTTGAGATCTTCACTACAAGAAAATAGGATTCACGTCAAGCTACTGGGTGTACATGAGCGATTCGACGAGTTGCTGAACCTTGAATCACAAATTCAAAAGCAGCAGGCAGCAATAACTTGTTTGGCATGTTGAGAATGAATAGTCAGAGTTCAGTCCAGCAACCTGAGTATCGTAATCCTTAAGGTCAACCACTCATCTGTACACCATGCCGTTAACTACAACATTGTGCAATTACAGGCCCTCCTGGTACTGCCTCTCAGTGGCAGTGGAGAAGTCCTCTAACACACCCTTCAGGTACTCAAAGGTGGGCCTGGCCTCAGGATTCTCGTTCCAGCAGTGTTGCATGATACCATAAAGACCGTCTGGACAGTTCTCTGGCTTCGGCATCCGGTACCCACGCTCCAGGTTCTGGATCACCTCTGGGTTAGTCATTCCTTGGAGATACATTGGGAGAAGGGAACGTGTTAACCATTGCATAACAGAAAGTGACTGGAGTAAGAAGTTTTTGTGAATAAAGAAGGATTGGTCGCATAACAGATTGATCCTAGAAAGGGTATGTTATAATTAATTAAATATAAACTTATAGCTCTATGTTCATCTATACACTTGTTTCAGACAGACCCCTATAGAGGCATTGGCACCTGGGTAAGGGATTCTCCCATATGTCACGATCTCAGTTAGTAGAACCCCGAAAGACCAGACATCTGACTTGATAGAAAAAGTCCCATAGTTTATTGCCTCTGGAGCAGTCCATTTGATTGGGAATTTAGCACCTAGGTTAGACAGGAGATAATAAAAATATCACTTCACAGAAACACTGAACACTAGATGGCAGCAGGACACAACTGTAAGCAATGAATCCTTTGTGAAGTGAATTGAAGTGTGAGGTAAATTGAATAAGGGTCGTTCAAAAGAGGGCTACTGATACTTGCTTGTTTGGTGATGTGTATAAATTCATGATAATGTGTAGAGAAGAAAGAAAAGCTTTACATTTTTAATTTATTTTTAATTACCATCTCTTGCGGTGTACTCGTTGTCCTCTATGAGCCGTGCAAGTCCAAAGTCAGCAATCTTGCAGATGAGCTCATGTGACACGAGGATGTTTGCTGCTCGGAGATCTCTGTGAATGTAGTTCTTGCATTCGATGTAAGACATGCCCTCTGCGATCTGCAATGAACATAGCTAAATCAATTAAGAGTCCATGGCAGTGAGTCACTGCATTATGTTTCTACAACATATCTGTGTTTGTGTAAAATCATTTTAACACGCTCCTGGTGTTGCTTAGGGGAAATCAGTAAAGCAGAAGGTCTTTCTTTATGTGTGCGTGTCAAAAAAAAAAAAAGTACAACGGTGCCCTTTTCCCCTAGTCGTTTTCTCTGTAGTGACTCAGGCTGTGTATTTTGGAGACTGAAGCGACCAAATTCCTAATCCAGGGAGGGCCCTACATCCCTTGGTATGACCTCTGACCCCTGTCTTCCGTGCTCCACCCAGATTATACAGGCCTTTGTCAGCCCTGCTCTGTGACAGGTCACCCTGCCTGAGTGCCTGCTGGCCCAAACGCTGTATCCATCCAGCTGCAAGCACCACTGCTCCCAAAGCCAACGTCTCCTTTTATTTCAATGTTTTAAATTCATCTGAGTGTTCAGCCTCTGCACTTCTCGTCTAGCTGCTTCACTGTACTTTCCCCTAACGTCCTCCTTGTTATGTAACGCGTGGAGCTCAGAGACTTCGCGTGAGTGTGTCAAAATACCAGGTTGACATCAGGTCTAACATGCCTGAGAATCAGACTGGAGCTGGGGCCCTTTTTTTGACACCACTGTTGCACATGGGAAGAAGACATGGTGAGGTAAAAGTGCAACAGGAACAGTTTTGCGGTGGAGAGAGTCGAAGTGGGCTGGGTGGCGGATGCGTAAAGGAGAACTTGTTACGGTGGTGGCATCGACCGTCTTGGTTGCACGCGATCAAAGGAGAGCTCCCTCAGGTTGTCTTTTGCCGTGGTGGATGGGTGGGTGTGTGGCAAGGAGCTGGAGTGCAGGCAGAGTGTTCAAACACCTCACAGGTAGGTGTTACAGTGCCAGAGGGATTTGGCAAAAGAGGAGGGGAGGTGTATGTTTGCTCTGCACGGTCTGTACTGGAGGCGGTGAGCCGAGAAGGCACAAGTCTGTCTCTCTCTCTCTCTCACACACACACACACACGTACAGATACACAAGCACACATCTATCACACGCAGCAACTCATCCCCCTGACACATACACACACACACACACACACATGTACAGATACACAAGCACACATCTATCACACACAGCACCACACCCCCCCCCCCCCCCCCCCCCCCCGACACACACACACATACACACACACACACATACACACATCTCTCTCCGTCTCTCTCTGAGGTCTTTACCTCAGTGCAGGGAAGTGGTTGCAGATAGAGCTTTACAAAAAAAATATATAAAATCCCACCCAGAGAGATGTATGGACTGCTTTGAAGAGTGTTTCTTTTTCTCGTGCTGTGCTGAAGAAACAAAAAGCATGTTTCTGCTCCTCCATTTTATGTTCTACACACATACCCCAAGGCACAAAGCGCACACATGCGCACACACACACACACACACACAGAGAGAGAGAGAGAGACAGAGAGAGAGAGAAAAAACCCTGAGCATGAGTGTCTGTCGGGAACCATTTCAGTTGTCTGTCCCGTCACATGATGTACGAGTCTCTGGGCTAAAAGACATGGAAGATGGTGGTTTGAATGGCATTACTGTTCCTCGCATTGCCCAAGAACATTCTCCCACTAAGTGCTTAAGCAGAGCATCCACTGAAACTGAACAGCCCAGCCTCTGTGACTACAGACAGTTATTGGGTTTCGAGGGTCTACTTGTCCATGGGTTTACAGTCTTTAACTCAGTTGCCCATGGCTTCAATTCCTGTCCTTTGCCTCCTAATGAGAACATGGTCTAATCTAATGTAACAACATGATGTGGCCCTGTGATAGGGGAAATTCTCAGAATTGAGTGTTGCCACATATTTACTAGTTGAGTTCAATGTATCTAAAGGTGAGTGAGGTTCAAATTGTTCTTAGATATAATGGTTGTTTTGTTTGGTTGTGGATCTGTTTGTACAAATGAAAGTGTGTGTGTGTGTGTTTGTGTGTATGTGTATGTGTATGTGTTTGTCTGTGTGTGCGTGTGTGTGTGTGTGTGTGTGTGTCGGTGTGTGTGAGATAGAGAGAGAGGATAAAAAGAGAGAATCTGTGTCAGGTTAACTGATGGTGGATATCCCTTTGCTGACACAGTTGTATTTGTGTTGCTGTCTAGACTTGCATTGTTCATCAGACAAATGCACAGACAAATCTCTATTGTTACTCTTAGATTAAGACATAGGTAAGCCTCAAAATGTCTGGAACAGCAGGGTAATTAGGCACTCATTGTTGTGCTGTGAAGCTTTTCTTTGGTTAGGAATGAAAACAGAAAACATTAAGAAAAAGAAAGCACAAAATAGAGACAGAGAGAGAGAGAGAGAGAGAGAGAGAGAGAGAGAGATGAGTAAAAGTAAAGAAGAAAATACTAAAAGAAGGTGGAGCTTGAGAGTGCTGTCACTGAGGAAGTGTCGGACTGATTGATGACTTGCCTGTGAGCCCATGTCTATAAGTGTGTTCATGGTAAGTCTCATGCCTTCTGGAGTCTTTAGAAAATCCACCAAACTGCCTGAAATATACAACACAACAGGGACAACATGATTAAAAAAACATTTGGCAACAAATGACTAGCAATGACCTAACATCAACATAGCAGATAGTAAAAAAAAACAATGAGGCATATATTACAGTATCTCCACCCAACTGCTAAAAAGGAAAGGCAAATCAGAAAAAACATTTGCAAGAGTGTGGAGATTAATGAGTGGAACTATTCTGTGCTGTGTTCCTGGAGTTCCATAGGGTGCGTCATGCTTTTACAGACATAAATAGCCAGTGATTGACCAGAATAGAGAACATAACATTCTCAGGAAGTGTGCCTGCCATCAGTCAAGGTGAGGCCCTATGGAATTAGACTCTACTGAGGCCAAGAGTGTTTTGTTGGGGGTGGTGTGGTGAAGGGGGGTGTACGATTGCGATGCCTAATCAAAAGTCTGCGTGCATGTGTTGCCCTGATGGCCGTCCGTCTGAGGAAACGCTTTTAAGACGAGCCCTGGAAAAAGTCCTGAGCAGGAAACACAAACAGTCGAGGAGGGCAGACATTAGCACTCCTCCAGAAGGGCTGCTTTTGATGCCCCCCGCACCCCCAACCAGAAAGGAACCACCAGGTCGAGTTAAAAAATTTGACTTTGTTTTCTACTTTAACTTCAGATCCTGTTTTAAGTCCGGCCACATTGTCTCTGGTGTTACATAAAAAAAGAAGAGATGACCAAGGAGGGAAAAAAAAGGCCACGCACCGAGTCTTCCTTTACGACAGCCACAGTGGCAACAATTGTTTCCTCAGACACGTGAGCCTTGCACAAAGGGGACAAGAGACTCGCAGCTTTGGCTGCCTCTCCGACAAGGCCTTCCCCAGCCCTGGGACAAAGACTACTCTTTCCCCAGTATCACCAGTCGCTAATGCCGCCGTGTGAATGAGACTGCTTGTTGCCACAATCAATGTGAAGTCTTGACACAAGGACAACAAGCCTTTGAGACCAGGAATTAAAATAAAGCCACACAATGCCTACTGGATAACACAATCGAAAGCACACTTTGCACTTGGTTTGCCCTTGGCCATGCAGCTTCAGTCACCCATAGAGAGAGCACAAGCTCAGTGTATTTACCATTTAGGGTTAAGCAGTTAAAAAGTGAACCAGCCTATTCTCTGAACACCTGTAACGATAGCAACATAGAATGGTTTTATTGGTCTGGTTTGGGGTTTTCTGTTGGTGGCTAATGGGGGTATTTTCTTTGGTCAGAGAGAAACACACCTGCTAGACGATGAAAAGAAAGATGGTCTTTTGGATGGCACTGTTTGATTACTTTAAAGCAGTCGTCTTTGAAAAAAAAAAGTTAATAAAGAAAAGACTTTGTTGTTTTCTTCTTGCAAACCACAGGCTGGGTTAATGGAAAGCATTGTTACATGATGGATTTTACAGGGAGTATACAGGCTACCACAGTAGAGCCCTAGAGGACTTATTGCAGGCATAAGTGGATATATTTGGCATCACAAAATCTTCCCATGCAGGCCTAACTGTATTGTTTGAGATGTTTACTGGCCATCGTTTTTGGAGGCAAGCCATTTTGGCCACGCTGAACGACAGGTCGGCTTAGCGAGAACAATGAATGAGTGAATCACATGCCCCTTTCTATAAATGTTTGCCTTCATCAGGGAAGAACTTCCCTTTTTTCTGCAACTGATCAAGAAATCCATGCCTTAGCCCTACATCACATACACACACACACACACACAGACACACACACACACACACACAAACCACTGCCCCCCGGGTTATTTTTATAAGGAGTTTCTCCAAACACATCTCATCGCTACTGTCTAGAAGAGGCTTTTTTTCCCCAACAAGCCCTTTCCATGAAAACCAGGCAAACAATCACAGTTGTTCTCTTGTCTCAACTAGCAATCATGCAGGGCACACACATCCCCTATCAGCTCCATAATCATGTCATCAACACACTTGATGTTTTTGCACTGGGGAAGTCAGTGAAGCAAGGTCTTTCTTTATGTGTGTGTGTGTGTGTGTGTGTGTGTGTGTGTGTGTGTGTGTGTGTGTGTGTGTGTGTGTGTGTGTGTGTGAGTGTGAGAGAGAGACAGTGATGAATGAGTCATGGGCTGTGATGCATGACTGAGAAACACTTCCTTGCCATCCTCTTGTGCGTCGCTGGCTCTCAAGTTTAGTCATGAAGAGCGCGATGATGACGTTATGACAGTGGCCTAGTTGTTTGTGTTTTTTCACAGCAGTTCATGTCATGCAGGGATGGTCTTCAGGAGGAGTATAAGGGTGTGCAAGGTGATTGAGTCCTTGCTATGTGGTTTGTTGTTGAGAGGAAGTAGCATGACTGCATGCAAGCTAGTCTCCAAGCCAGTGCAGGAGGATTTGTGTCTGCCACATAACTTAATAAGAGAAGCATGGAGCAGTTCAAAGCAAAAGATGAATCCTTTGTCATATCCCTGTCACAACAGAACTCTCAGAACATGTTACTTGGTAATGCAAAGCCTGATTCACTCCTTAAAAAAATGTAGAGTATCTTAAAATCATTTGTACACGAGTAAAGAAAATGCTTTAAATTATATCTTGATTAAGAACATGTTCAAAGTACACTTTTCTTTTTCTTTCAGTTGAACATAAAATCTGTATGCCAAACTTTGAGGGGCTTTCATTTCTGAAAGCAATTTCATGATCAGTAAGTTTTTCCAAATTGTGGTTTAATGAAACTTTGGTAAGTTAACTCACATATAAATCACATATAAATCTCACACATAAGTCACATATAAATCTCCTAACAGAAGAGGTTTATGACTTCCTTCTTCTAGCAAACCTAGGTCACACACCTCTTTTATTTACCATTGGTTACCTTACCCAGTTTGTCACTAATCCATCTAGCTGAAATATGCCCCCCATCCCCCACTCCACCCCACCACCCAAGCAGTGCTCCGGAAAGTTCTCTCACCATTCTCCATATACTCAGTGATGATGTAGATGGGCTCCTGCGTTACCACGGCAAAAAGGCGCACCAGACGTGGGTGCTGCAGTGCCTTCATGAGGTTAGCCTCGGCCAGGAAGGCACTGATGGACATAGTCCCTGGCTTCAGGCACTTGATAGCCACCTTTCTGTTGTTGTTGTACACACCTAAACCAAACAAACAAACAAGCACAAACAAACACACATCGTTATTATTTTTGCATTATTATTTCGGACCTGCTCCAAAGTCACCCTTCCCCCACCAAACACTATCAGTCAGCTTTGACATCGATTGTACTGTGTAAGCCATGCAAGAGCAGGAACACCTTTTGTTTATTTACACAAATCTCATGCAAACGGTGTTATCAGAACAGCAATCGCTACTGGCATAAAAGGCTGGCACAAAGCTGGCACAAACAGCTCCTTTGATATATATATATGAGCTGCAGCCAGTTTGCTGTAAAAGGAGAAAAAAATGCATACAGCTATGGTATGATATGGGTGCACGCACGATGGAGAGATGGGGAGTCCGCGAGTGTGAGAAACAAACAGTGCTAAGGAGGAAGCAGTAAACACACACCAGGCATTGAAACGATCGCCAGTCCCATGAAGGATTATTTGTAACCCTGATAGACAGAGCAGTTAGCCTGAGTATCTCATTGTGTTCGCCAAAGCCGAGAGGAACAAAGGGGCGAGAACTCCCGTTTCACACACAAACAAGAGCTATCCAGGGGGTCTGATTTCCTGGGCAGATAATCTGATCATCATAACACTGATGCTTCCTGTGTTATGCTGAGAAATGGCTGAAATCTAACAAATAGAGATGGAAGTAGACATATTGTCAAAAAATTTCCCCCAATTTCAACTTTGCCCTACCCACGCCTTACCATACACACACACACACACACACACACACACACACCACCTCCACCACATCAACTTCATTAATTATTTCTTTCTTGTTTTCTTTCAGTTATATCTTTCTGGGAAGTAAACGCTTCAGGGATGTGTGGATTGATGGATTTATGTTAAACCTGTGTTCACAACCCTGCCAATTATGTGGTGAATTAATTACAGCATACCGAGAAAAAAAAACCCATCTCCCCCATGGAACCACACACAGCTGAAACTGCTGAATCTGCAGCTAATTGCAAAGGTTGCTTAAAAAAGGCTTGGTGCTTGAGCAAGCAAACGTCAATCATCAGAGAGTATTGGAAATCACGCGGAAGAAAAGCCCACACACACACACACACACACACTCATGGGGAACCCGGTTCAGTGGCAGGGTGAGCAACAGGTTCCTTTATCAGCGTCATCATCGCGGTCTATTAAGGTCTTTGCCAAAATAGGAAATTTATAACCACTCCACCAGATTAGCTGAACTCATTCTGTGGGTGTTGGTGGGAATGCCAAACTTAAGACATTTATCGTAAAACAGCTATATCTGTGAAATTCTTCATGCGTTTTCTGTGAAAAAGGACAATGTTCAGTTCGAAAATGATGGCTTTAAATATTTGGTGTACAAGGTTCTGTTGTAAGATTTATAAACACACTGCATTTATCATAAGCACATACCATAAACCGCAATTTATAAACCTATGACTTAAAATTAATCCTGTATGCCTAGATGAAATGCTGAATTGAAACTTGATACACACAGCCTGTCTAAAGGTTAAAACAGCGTATGTGTAAAGGGCACAGTGCAACCTAGGAGGGCCCGGTGTGTTAATTCACACCACCAAGATGAGTGTCTGACTTACCCATCCACACCTCCCCGAACTGGCCAGCCCCCAGCCTCCGCTCCAGCTTGAGGGACTCTCGCGGGACTTCCCATTCATCCTGCCACCAGGGTCTCTGGGGCATACGTGTCTGACAGGGCTTCACCAGACGAGTGCACAGGCCGTCTGCGTCTCCTGCAGGAAAAGAAAGAGAGAGTGTGTGTGTGTGTGGGGGGGGGGGGGGGGGTGTAGTGAGCAAATAAAAGTAAGAGAGGATGTAAAGACATGAAAGACATGAAAGAAAGAATACAAGAAAGAAAGAAAGAAAGACATGGAGGCACATTACTTTCATTTTCAGAACAGTCTCACACTAGAAATGTTGTTAATTTGATGATTGTTCAAGTGCTCGGAGGAGCACAATTACATTTTATTTGAACCAGAGGGTGAGGCCATGAACTGTTATCACCTGATTATCTTCAAGAGGTACTTGCTAAGAGGTTTAAAGATCATAGAAATGGGAAAACCAACACTGTCTAAAGAGATATAATACAGTGAATGAAGCTGATCACCAAAATATTATCTACAATGCTTTTATGGAGAAAACTGCACTAAAGTATGTTATTTAACTTGAGCTCAGTTCACAGTCACTACACTGCTAAATGCCTTTGTTCCTGATCCGGCTTACCAGTGTCACACCCAGTATGCAAACACTCAGCTCTTCCCTGGGGCTAGAATAAGTATAATACTGTAATGGAATGACGAGGAATCACGTATGTTTTTCACACACACACACACACACACACACACACACAGTGATGGTTGAGGGCCGAAGGCTGAAACAGGCTATCGACATTGTGAGGTAGGATGAACACCTACGAGAGTAATGCTTGACCAGCTCTGACAGGGAGGTGAAGGAGATCTTTGTGGTGATGTAGTACCCGCCACTGTCAATGTTACGAATCCTGTAGTGCTTGACGACGTCTCCGGAAGTTTGGTCCATGTCCCTCACGGACAGAGAGAAACTACCTGCTCAGAAACAGCAAATTAATTAAATGAATTAGAGGAGGAACTGAGACTCTTATAGACTGTCTCTCTCACCACCCAAACTAAACCGCTGAACCGCTGGTTGCAACCAAGCGTACAAAGGGTGCAACCATGCAAAGTGTAAAGAAGCATAGAAACCAAAGATGTAAATGAAAGATCTCAGTATGTTGATAGACAAAGCACTGACATTGTATTTTTAACATTGTCGCACCATTTGGCTACACAGTGTAATGTCATTTTTACACAGGGAAAGAAAAACAAAAGTTTTAATCTTGGCCTTCATATTCATGGTTTCCTCTGCATTAAACTGTAATTGTAAGGTATCTTTTGTATAATTAAGGTATCTTTTGTATAATTCATTGTAAATATACTTCTACATTTGTTTTACATGTAAAAATGTAAATGTACTTTTTTTTTTTACATTAATTTTACACTTTTATTAGAGACAGTTTTTTTGTGTGTGTTATTCAACTTTCTTGTGAAAGAAATAGATGCACTCTACATAAATAATAATGACAGATAGCCACAATTTCCAAACCTGACAGATTTTCAACAATAAAAAACTAGGAAATCTACATGAAATCCGTATCTATATGTTCTGTGTTCCCTCTATGTTCTCATATCATGCACCGGTTCTCCTACCTGGGTTGGTCTCACTCTCTCGGATAAGGAACGAGCCCTGTGTGTTCCCTGGAGCCAGAAGTTGCCTGTTGGCATCATTCCGTGACAGATTTTTGAAAAACCACCTGTGTGCAGAAAAGTCAGAAAGTAACTATTGCTGTCAATGCCTGCGCAAGTCACAGGAAATACTTACAAAATGTTTTCTAAGGTAATTTTTTCATTATAAGGCAAAGGACTTGTCTATTTTGTAAGTGGCTTGGAGGGTTGACTTAGATAGAGTCAACTTTATATATAGTTCAGGTGGATTGGTAGGTTCATCATGGTCTAAAGTTATTCTTGTCTAAAATGTTCAAGGTGTATAAATAGTTTAAAATAGCCTTCTAATTTTTCCAGAAAGGAAATACACAAATATTTATAGCATAAGTCTGTGAAAGTTCCGGTGTTGTGACAAACAGAAACTTACTGCTCGGTCTCCAACGTGTTCAGCTGGGCGATGAAGTTGTACGGGACGTAACCTCTTTCTCCTGTGGTCAGGGACTCTGCCATGTACCATTCAGGGTCATCTCTTAAAAGAAAAAATAAATAGGAAAACGATAAGAACATACTACATCATGGTTGAATTCCAATGTCTCCACTAACCCTTGGCACTTGGTAAACATAACTTCAATGAGACTAGTCATGGTTACTTAACTCAATTGAAGCAACCAATTCCACCAATTTTTCAAATAAGCTTTACTGTTTCTTTTTTTACAGTGCACTTGAAAGAAACTAGTTATGTTTAGGGCTCAGGGCTCAGGGTAAGTTTGAAGAGACAATAAGATTCAGCCAGTGAAATGAAATCACCTCAAACATGAAAGGATAAGGTGCCTCAGGAGTGAGTAATGAGTCCCCCTAGTCAACCCTATCTCCAGGCATCTCACTGTGCTCTTTCTCCTTTATTCCCCTGATTCTCTGACTCATAACAAGACTCTCAGAGGCTCTCCCCTTGACCTCAGTGATTGCACTATCCACCCACTCACACAAGTGCTGCCCTGCGCTTCAACCCTCTCAGAGAAGGATCCGCGCTCACTCACTTGTCAAGAATCCTCAGCTTCTCCCCCTTCTCAAAGCCCAGGTCGTCGCTGTGACTGGGCTCGTAGTTGTACAGGGCAACAACCAGATTGTCTGGAAAATAGACAGCATCATATCAGCTTATGATGAGCGCAGTCATGAGAGCACTAATGGCAAAAGTTCAGCAGTGTCTTACTCTATACACACCCATTACTGCAGAAAAAAACTATTCACATGGGGTTTGCAGTGAATGAAATATTTTAGATATCTACTGTGTACTGTAGGGCAGGCCATGTCAGCCAAATAGAGGTTTACAGGCCATTCATGGTTGTTTTGTGTGTAAATTCTGGCAGAATACAATGAAGTATGTGTTCAAGGAAAAACAACTATGAACTAATACTCTGGGTCCAGGGCTGCTCTACTTGGCTGGTACAAGTCTGCAGTAAGACAGTAAAGCTGATGTCGGCTGGTGCGGATTAAAGCCGTAGTCTACTTTCTACAAAAGCCTTTTCGCTCGTGAGTGTTCCACTTGGGCTGCCAGGCAACTTGCCCATGTGCCGGCAAACTTTCTTTAGGGCCTGCATAAATGCCAGCTAAACACCCTGGTGCCCTGAGTCAATGGCATTCAAAACCCCAGTCAGTAGGTCGCTAAGTTCTCTCATGTGAACCGCACGAAGGAGAAAGACAGATATGGATCGTGTTTATTGTCCTATAAGGATAATTTTTCATGTCACTTCAGATTCCAAACAGCAGATGTTAATAACTTAAGTGTCTCACAAGTGTAGCTTCCCAAACATACACAGCAACATGAACACCATCCCATCCTACATACACAGCCTCAGACTTATAGACATATAACACACATCCCATTCTCATATTTTCCATATATCTACAAAGAAAAGGTTAAGGTTGAACATACCTACTAGAGGAGAGGTTGGTGGGTCGTACTGCATAGGGAATGATCCAGGATCATCTCTGTACTGAGAGGCAAGCCCATGAGAGCAAGAAGACAAATGAATACATGTTAGTGGTTGACCAACAGAAGTAACAGAATTATGTGCACAAAAACAAGAGACACATAACAAGAAGCTCCACTGTTACGTTATTCCTTTGCTCTAAGCTGTTTATTTGACTTCATGCACTATTCAATCCAATCAGTGACACACAATTTCATTTGGTAACATCTTACTTATTCTTAGTTCCATTCCTTAACGTTAATCCCGACATTATACCTAATGATCAGCTGATATTACTATGTCCCAAACCATAATTTTAGTATAATTACAATGTCATAGGTATATCCTGGTAAGGCACTTGCGTGTATTTTTTCAGTTAGGCTCATGTAGAAGTTGCCTTTCGTACGTTCTGTTAAAGTGCATTAGCAATTTGTGTTGCAGGGCTTATGAAAAAGTACTGCAAAACAGAGGCATATCAAACGTGCATATTTGCTCATTGTCCTTAAAACAGAAGTAATCTGTTGGCTTTAATTAGGGGGAAGTGGAGAAGTTCCCGCAGAAGGTGATGTAACAAAATATGTTATGACACAAACAAAGAGGGCTCATTTTCCCAAACTGCTAAACTGAATTGTTCATACATGTTTATCGTCAGACATCTAAGACCTCTGCAAGTGTTGTTCTATTTTAACAAGTAATTTCTTATTTGTGGTGGAGGAAGTTTTGCACAGCATTTTAATTCTGGTCACAGGTCAGACTGATTGTGCACACAAAGGACAATTTCCTTCGAGGTTATATAAGGCAGGGCAAGGCAGAACAACCTGGGCAAAGCATTTTTAGGTTATCATGAGGACACAAACATAGAAAAGTATCTAATGTTGTCATTTTCGTATCTCATCAGATGCAGACTCTTGTACCTCCTCCCAAACCTCACTTCATTCACCACGACCTTTCTCTCCTAACAATGTTACTGTTCGTCTATCTGCTAGGTGTTTTGAGAAAGATGAAAAAATATATAAAATAAAAAAAGTAAATCCACCCTTAGATTTATTCTTGCACAAAGGGTCCTAATTTACAGTAAATCATTGACAACGTGCAAGTGACTAACAGAGTAAAGTGTCTTACATGACCCACCTATGCCTGTGCATAAGATCTCGTTCATAGCACTAAAAGGGTTTGCACAGTTACAACATAAGCTTGGGTTGGACCTGTGGTTCTCAATATTTTTTTTTTAATTCCGCATTTTAGAGAGCAGGGAACTTTTAAGCCCGCCTCTCTCCAAATTTGATTCTTTTATGTAGGCCAATAAATGGTGCGTGACCATTTTGTTTTAGGTGTAAGATCTTTCTTGCCAATAAAGAAAGGCATTGCTGAGAATTAGCTTAAATTTCCTTGTGTTCATCAGGCCCCAGCCCTTCCTGTCATGGCTAGATTGCCCACTGGTGGGGTCCACACTTTAAGAACCAAAGAGTTAGAGAGTTAGTTTGCGCCATTTAAATCAGGGCTCAAAACAGCACAGTGTCCTGCACAAATGGCCTTGAATGGCACACACTTACCGGGTTGAGAGATTCTGGAGGAAGAGGACAGTTGCACTGTTCACACTTTTCATCCAGGTTCTCTATCCAGCCCTCATCATAGTCGGAGCTGCAGTTACACCCCATGGTCTCTGAGATGGACAGGGGACCAGAGAGATGACAGAGGTGGAGAAGGCAAAGGAGGAACATGATTAAATACTGTATAAAGATAGGTACTAAAGATGTCAGTTTTAATGTAGTTTTAATATCACACATAGACTGACATCAGAGGTCAAATTGGCAGAGTGCATGTAATCAAATAAGGAAGTTAACTGGCGTATAAATGCATGTGGAAATTCTGTAAGCCCCTTTTTTAAAAAAATTGTGTGAACTGTGTAGTTGGTTGTCTGGCAACTTTAAATCACGTTTATGGGTTTGTGGACTATGATTTGTGGACTATGATGGTGACCATATCACCACTCAATTGATTGCTAAGGAAACAAATGAAAATGATCGTCTTTTTTACTGTAATGTACACATCTCCTAAAGCAACCCTCCCAGCACTGCATACTAGTGATTTATTCAACAAATGACAGTGGCTATAGTAGACCTACTTAAAGACAATCTATCAATCATCAATAATCCATCAAAATCAAGTCTTTATATGTCAAATAAGCGATTTCAATTAATTTATTGACACAGTCATGTTTCATTGATTCTCAGGTACAGGAATTGCACCCTTAATTTGATGCTGAATTGTTTTTATGTACTATAAAAATATTTCATAATTTCTTGAAGAAGTACTTACGATACGACACTGGGTTTGTTCCGTGATAATTGGTTCACTCTGATGAAATTATACCGAGGGTTATGCTGATCCCTGTACTGTACATTGCCTGAATTAATAGGAACTGACTATTGTACTGTGGAATTTTTTAATCATTACAGATGGAAATTTAGATTGAATGATTTTCTTTGTGAAATAGCACATGTGGAAAAAAATACTGTCCCTCTTACATTACATTTACATTTAGCATTTAGCAGACGCTTTATCAAAGCGACTTACAAAAGAGATAACATTCAAGCTACAACACAATGAATAACAAGGAGTGCATATGCTAACATAGAATCTGCGCTGTTTAAGTTGAAAGTGCAATAGTGTAACACAATGTAGAGAAATTAAATTATTAAGTGCATTCTCAAAGTTTACGCCAGGACACACTTTGTGTGTGTGTGTGTGTGTGTGTGTGTGTGTGTGTGTGTCAAGTTCACAAATGTGTATGCTCTTGTAAACACTGAATGAGGTTGACCACAGTAAAATCTGTAAAAAGTAAATTATTACATCATTACATCATGCTGACCATGACATCCTCACAGCGTTAACCATGCTTTAACTCATCATACTGATGTCCAAAGCATTTCACATTAAAAATGATACCCTTGATCACAACGTGTGTGTGTGCGTGTTTGTGTGTGTGTCTGTGTGTGTGTGTGTATGTATCTTTATACATTTATACATTGTTTGCACTTTACTAAATTGCACCTTCACTTATTGCACCTTACATATTGCACATTTCACTTTTTTTCCAACCTACACCAGCTACCAAGAAGAGCTACCTCGAACTTTCCTTCCTTCTTGCTGGAAGCGTATATGTTTACCTGTATGTCGTATGTCTTATGTCTATTTATTGTGGATGTCTGTGTGCACTTCATGTCCATGAGTGTAGCTGTGTGTTTTTTTTGCGTGAGTGTGTGTGTGTGTGTGTGTGTGTGTGTGTGTGTGCGTGTTTCTAGTTTAAATTGCACATTTGGTGTCTGGTGAAACGCAATTTCAGTCCTCTGTGTAATGCCTGTTACATAGTGAATTGACAATAAAGTACACTTTGACTTTGACTTTGACTTATACGATATGTATGCATAAGAATCTAACCCCTGTTGGACCGTCTCCCTTGGGTAGACAGAGGGTCAGACAGAGGGTCAGTGGGCCGATTGCAGTGGCTGGAAGCCCCCAGGGTCCAAACCCGTGAGAAATTCTACTGCTGAGTCGGGAAAAGGCTGACCCCCATGGTGCACAGACGCGGAGGGGCAGAGGGTGCCTTTGGGAACATCGCCCGTGTCCGAGCAGGATATCTAAACAGAGTCACTATTTTCCACTATGGAGAGGGAAGGGTCAAACCCTTAAGAATTTGAAATGAGATGAAATGATTTTAGGCCATGATGCCCATTTGTAGGCTTGCAGCATCGAGGATAACTGTCACTTTCGTTCGAAGTTTGTAGTATCCCTTCTCCTGCTTTCATGTTACAATGTAAATTGTTGAAGTATGATTGTTTCACAAGAGCACATTTTCTTGACTCTGTTAAAATTGTTTTAGATTGATAAGAAGAAATAACAATGAGGCATGTTTAACTCAAGACTTGCAAACTCAGAGTTAACAAAATGTTTCTCAGTCCTCCCAAGGAAACATGAGCCATTTGTGTGCACTGTGAAAGTTGTCAGTGACCTTCATTCATTGAAATTGTCTAGTCTTTGTTGGCTATAGAGTATGTTAACTGCAATGGCTAAAAAAACATCAAAGCTGCACTAAAAGAGTTCAGGGAAATGTACACTTGTAGAAGCAAGTTGCAGCAACTTGTAGAATTCAGGCCTATAAATATCTCAAAAAGGCCTGTTGTCAGCCCCAGAAAGAAACATCACACGAGACTAGTATGTAGCTTCAGGATATCCTGTGCATCAACACATTTTTTTATAGGTATAAAACAACACTCAAGTATAATTGTTTTTTTGTTGCTGTTGTTTTGGGGGGGCTAATTTGTGAATCTGTAGCTTTTAATTTAGAGGACATTATCTTCCTTTATCTAAGAACATAAGAATGTCGACGAGCATCTCATATTTGAAAAAATGTGAAGGCAGTCAAAATGTTTAGGCGATCAAAGCATTTAGGTAATCTAATTATCTGTCTAATAGGCACTTATTAAAAATAATAACATTAACAATGACATCATTCAAAATAGTGTTTTAAGTTTGGTTTTGAGTCCTTTTCATGTTCAATGGCATATTAACTGTTATGATTTGAATATGACTGTACATGAATTATCTGTAACATTTTCACCTTCATTCCTACTTTTTACAAGAAGATAATTAGAAGCATTTATGCCAAAATGTCAACTTATAACTATTTATTCCCTTCATTCCCTTAAATAATTTTTATGCCATTCAATCAGGATCATTTAAACTCTTACATTTTATGCCACAATAAACACGTATGAAACAAAGGCTGGGCACTCTGAGGAGAGATGCAGTTTAGTTTGCGAAATAGATGATTTCTTTAGCCTACTACTTACCTTGTGAAGTCTTCCCCCAAGCACTATTTCAGAGTTAATGTTCCTTGCGTTTACTGATCAAATACCGTGGTTCGGTTCTCCATGTCCATACCATTTACAGAACCAATCATGAAGCCTTCCAACCAGGTCAGACAAAAATATAATTTGTGATCTAGCTCAAGAACATCAGAGTTGATTCTTACGGACGTGCGCCACATGAGCTTCAAGCCATCAAATTAAACGAGAGGAGGATCGCATCCTGTGCTCTGCACCTAAAGGTATGGCTGCTCAAGTTCTGTACACACACACTCTCTGAAACACACATACACACACACACACACACACACGCACACGTCTCACCACGGCAGTGGAGAGAGCAAGCAACCCAAAGAAGCTTCCTGTCGTTGAGAAGCTTAGCTCTTCACCCATCTTGGGCTCACAGGTGCCTTCCACACAGATGTGTGCTGGGGAACGTTAGGCCTCGTGGGCAAAATGGGTCAGGATGCCTACCCCCCTGTACACTCTGTGGATTCCTGACATTTAACAGTCATGGCACCAAGCACTGCTACACTGATAAGGTTAGGATGAGCTTTGGTTGCTCATATTCTCGTGTGTGTGTGTGTGTGTGTGTGTGTGTGTGTGTGTGTTCATGTATGCGTGTGGTATTGCCTACTTAAATGTTATTTTCCACAACTGACATCTATGAAAAATACAGAAGATTAGTGGAAAGGGTAGATCATTGATACAGTATCATTGTGTTGACCTGCTGTAGAGTTTTAAAATCCATGTTGTCTGAAAATTTCATTGTGATAAATGTTTTCATCTGTTGTTAAATAAACAAATGCTATGAGGCCTGCTCGGGTTGAACCAAAAAAAAAAACCCCAAGGGTACAATTTGTGTGCACACAATGATTTATTTATTGTGATTATATTATTTCCTGTGTGCAAGAATCCGCAGGGAAATCTTCCAAGAATGTCGTATATGAATAAAACCTCCTCAGAAACAAGCAGCGGTAGCCTACTGCCTGTCAGTAGGAACTGTTAATTACTGATGCTGGGATAAATCATTGCAAACATGCATATACGCACACACACACACACACACACACAAACATGTACACACACTCACACACACATACACATATACACACAAACACACACACACACACACATAGATACACACTCACACATGTAAACACACACTGTGGCCTACAACACTGTTGCTGTGCTTTAGAGTGACCTGTTAGGCTAAAAATGTTAGCCACCACAACACTGAGGCCTGTCAAGACAATCTTTCTTTCTCTCTGGTGTCAAGTCTGCCATCTGCTTTTAGTCTGAGGCTTCCATTCTCGTCACTCAAGCGGCCGCACATTCTTTTGTTGCGGCTGCAGGCTGCAGAAGCAGCATCTACAGACAGGAAGTGAGCCAAACACACACAGGAAGTACATGAAAATAAGCTGCAATGGGAAGATCAGTGTTCAGACTTGAAACATGAGCAGGTTTAATCTTCTGTCTTTTTTTCCACTCCAGAACATTATGTATGTGAAATAACGACGCAGAGTACAGCAAAGTAGGCTGTCTCTCCTCTTTCGATTTGTTATGTTTAAGCAGGGACATTTCTTTTCTTTTTTTTTTTTAATTAAAAACTAATTTAATGATGCGCTTTTCTGACTTTGAGCAGGGAAATTTCTTGGGACATAGTTACTGTATTTGATGCACTATTCAAAACTGTGAGCATGCGCGCGTGCACATACACACAAACACACACACACACACAAATGAACAGTCGCAGACATAATGTCTTTTGGTTCTATACATGAGTTCATTGAGGTCAGCTGTGATTTCAGTCTTGTTCTTTCATAACCCGAAATCAAACTTTCAAATCCTATTCTGCTTTGCTTTCACAAATAAGGGATTTTATAATATGCCCTTTCTCAAAGGATTCCTGAGTTACATTTTTGGTAACACATATTTTAAAGAATTTTGAGAGACTAGGTCCAAATCACATTCTCGTCAGGCTGTTTTATCCAGTCTGACAAGAAGAGGCAGAAACTATCGAATTGCATTTAAAAAGCTCAAGCCTTTCTTTCCTTCTAAAGCTCACATACCAATGTTATTCAGGTTCTTGTGTTGTTCTGCTTTTGTTCCAGGGGGTTAGAACTTTGTATGCGGGCTACAAAAGCCCCTGAGTAGTGCGCACTGGCGTTTGTATTCGGGTGTCTTGAAAGCGAAATTCAAACTACTTTCGGTTGGATCACATACCTGTATATTTCAATGAACCATTATAGCCCTAAGACATACCTCAGATGTTTGCACAAAATAAAGAAATCTTTTCATTTCAGTTGACCCAGTGAGTAGTATCAGCCTTTTCATAGCTTTCTCTGATACCATATGTGATGTCATCAACCTTTAGGTTGAACAATGTCTAAACCATTTACCTTAGATGTGTTGCTTTCAGTGAGAATGCAGCGGGATATTCGTATAGAAATTGTCTACAATTATATTGGATCATCTTTTCATACATTTAAAGTTTTTTACGTTGCCAATGCCAGAAAAATTGAAGTAAAGTCCTGGACATTCATTATATATTTAACATGGGAAGTGAAGAAGGTGCTGAGAATTGCTGTGAAAGTTAGGTGCTGAGAATTGCTGAGAAAAATCTCAAAAGCATGTGTTTATTGTATGGAGCAAAGGTTTTCGTTCAAAGAATGCAACTTCTTACATACACTTAAAAATACATTCCATCATTAAGCTTTTTTGCCAGTAAGGCATACTGTGACATGAATGATATATTATGGATAATGTAGCAAGGAATTTTTACAATTTGATTTGTTTACACTTTCTATTCTGTATTTTTATTACTCTGTCATTTTGATAGCTTTCACAATATTATATTGAACACACAACTTAAAATGTTACAATATATTCCATCATGACACTGTACATACAATCTATACAATGGTGTCATATTACAGAAGGGCCACACTAAACATTTTATGAGCACATCTGAACCAAGATGATTTGATGTGCACTTTTTTGACTTAGCCTGACAAACTAAAACCCTGCACTCCCATTTGTGCAAGTGCATGGAAGGTCTTTGTCACCAAATAAGAAGCTGTAAAATGGCCTGCATATTTCACAGCATTTTTGGTTAGAGTGTATTCAAAAGGAAGCTTTGGTATGAGCCAAAGAGATTTTGTAGATCAAATGGGTTAAGTATACAGGGGTGCAACTTGCCATCAATCTCCTCCACTTCAGCCATGACCTCTCCCCACTGATCTCAGCTATTTTGGGTGTCTGGAGAAGAAGTGACAGAATGTTGGACCACAACCTCCTGCTTCCTGTGTGACCAGTGTTTTAGGAGCTCTGCCAGGCCTGGATAAGTTTTTTTTTTTGGCTTCCCTTTCCCTGCTGTGTGACCAAGCGCCTGCTCAGCATGCTTTTCCACACCTCTGTCTGAGATACTACTGATTACAGGAGCAGGTCTCTCACCAGTGAGAGACCCCCAGAGACCAGCTGTGAGCTGCATGGTCGCGAATGTCCCAAGTACTCTCTCCGAAACACATGACGCTGGTTAGTGCCTGGGCACGTGATTTTTTTTATTTTTATTGATAAGTGGCAGTTATAGCCTATGCATTTTATTCCCTTTGCAAGGAATGACATTGTGCATCACGATGCCCTGAGTGTGTATTTCAGTACAAGCGAGTTGCTCAAACATGATACGTGTTTAGGTGAAGCGGTATAGGGGTTTGTGTGAGATCTGATATGTTTCTCCAAACTTGCATTGCTCTGGAGCAACTGTGCTGTTGTTTGCCCTCACCATCTGTGCAATCTGACACTCAAGCCCTGCGGAAGGACAGAATCTGAACCCAATCTTCCTTGGCGACCAACAGTATCCCATAACAGGTCTTGGCTCAAATCAATAGTATATATGGCTCTTCAATTCCTGTTCAATTTGTCATCAGTCTATTGATCAATCCCATGTGTTTTATACTAACTTTCCACCTCCTGCCATGTACAAAACTGCTGCACACAACAAAGATTAAAAAAAAAAAAAAAAAAGATCCTTATCTCTAACAGAGAGAGAAGCGGCGAGAGTTGATGTTCATCTTAGTGAGTCCAAGGTGCTTGAGCGGGGTGGACAGAGCAAAGGCGGCCTTCATCGGGATGTCACAGAGGAGGTCGGACTCCTCGCCGCACTCCTCCAGCTCGTAGGTGGCATCGTCCAGCATCTCCTTGTGCCGGTGGCACACCTGTTCCACCTTGATGCGGTGGATCTCCGTTCGCAGTCGAATAAGCTGCCGGGCCAGCCGGTTATCCTGCAACTGCATCTCTCTCTAAATGGCCAAAGGAAAGAAGGAGTATGCAAGTTTGTTATCAGAGATAATCTGACAATTGATGGTCTTCTGGGGGAAATGTAAATAACATAGGCCTATGCTACAAAAAGGAGTCTTTCAAAGTAAATACGGAAAAATCAAATCTAGATGTATTAAATACTGTCACAGAACTACACTCATAAAGAAATAGGTAGAAGAGAGAGAATGAATGAATGACAGAGGCAAGTAGTCACTGTAGTTTGACTAGAAATCTACTGATGTCTGGTTTTGATCAAGGGGTGCCTATACATCAAAAGGGAGACAAGGAAAATGAAAAGTTGTTCCATGCCTGCTTTCACCTCTGATGCTGGGTTATCTCTCTAATTTGCATAATAACTTGTAGCCTATAATGAAAATCATTGCTTTATCTATTTATAAGATTAATATGACTTCATCAACCATCATCTGTGGTTCACTTACAATTTGCGATGTGACTGATCCTACCTCAGGTATACAGGCAAAATATACCACTCACCAGTTCACTCCGAAGCCAAGACAGGGCATCGTCGATAGTTTCAAAACCACAAATATTCCTAACTGTTGGATATGAATTCTCATCCTTGGAAACTTCAATCAGTCTTGAATGGTGGTCCGTATCTTCACTGTTTGAAACGTTTTCAACGTCTGAAACGTTTTCTTTCCAAGGTCGACTTTGTAATCGTTCTTTCCATTCAAAATATGACGGTCTGCGTGTTTGCAGTTTGAGTTTTTCGGTGAGCGCCTTCACGCTATCCAAATCCTCGGTCTCCCCATCGGACATGTCATCACCACCTAGTTCTTTGAATTCCATTCTTGCACACAGGAGCTCGTGTAAACTGAGTTTCAGTGCACCGCGGGAAAGTGGAGAACTTGGAAAAGTACTCAGCCAATCTGTGCCTGTCTTGTCCACTATGAAACTATGGATAGTGGCTCAGCCTCAGAGCTTATAACTGGATGTAAGCTGCATTTATATAGCCAGCCGACAGGGAGTACAGTGACCGCCCATGTCTCTTAATATCCAGAGGCGTGTGTGGGAGTTCAGGACAAATTTTCAGTAGAGCTGAAGACCACATGGCTCCCACAAACTTTCCATACATAAATGCCATATCAGAAAGTGTTATTTCTCAGACAAGTGAGCAATAAGAGGTGATATCTCCTCCATAATTATTGTACTTGTTGGTAATCTTTAGGCTAATTATTTTTGGCAATATTTACGTATTTATTTACAGTAGGCATATACACACAACTACACATACAAGTGTTATACAGTATATATAGGCTAGTCGGCTTCCATAAACTTATATTCTGTAAAGTCTCTCCATGAGCTAAATTAGCACCAAAATCTTGGTCCAAAATCCTGTGCAGTGTGCAGCTAATGTCAGTTCCATTAGCCTGCTGGTTTATTCAGCATAAGCTGGAAGTTTGTGACAGGCATAGTAACAATGTCAATGACAACAGCGCCCTCTGCTGGGCATGTTAAGGTAATATAGCTGCCCTGAATCCTGCCGAAGTGGTAAGGTAGCAATGTGAGCCCTGCGGTGGTGGCCTGACAGTTTCTGAGATGAAAACTTAGGACATGTGTTTTTCGTGTATTTTGATGAAGTCTCATTTTGGCTTGAATGTAACCGTAGAGGCCTGCGTTTATGGTGGGTAGGAATGGGCCTTCTGAACTTAAAATGTGAGGGTTAGCTGAAAAGCTGATTCAGTGTAGATTGAAAATAAAGCATGTCTTAACTGGTGCAATGTCTGATCAAACAGACATAGGTTTTGGTTTGTACCAATTCTGTGGCAGTCTAGACAGTCCAGCCAAGCTTAAAGTAGTTGCAAATATACATGGGCAATTCCACGGAAAACTGTCACGTCCATAACGCCAACACAATGCCATGGTATGGTATGAAGTGAATGATGATTGCTGAATAGAAATTGGAGCATTCACTCTTCTTGGCTGTAGAACTTACATGACGTGACGTTATGGACGTGACAGTTTTCTGTGGTATTGCCCAGTAGTAGTAGGAGTAGTAGATTAGTAGTAGTAGTAGTAGTAGTAGTAGTAAATGTTGGTGTACGATGATATGTTTCATTAGATGTAGAACTAAAATGTGTGCATATTTTTTATCAAATAACAAAATCACTTCACACAGCCAACTGTATCTTGAAGCCAGGCCACTGCTAGATTCACTTTTCTTTATTAAGCAACGCATTTCGCATTCTGCTTCGTCGGGGTCCTATTTTCAGCTCTATTTTCATAGATCTTTCAGGCTGTAGCACCACATTATCGTGTAAAGGAGGGTTTGTGGCTCACATGGTAAGGGTAAACAAAAACAGTGGGTGTGGTTGCTCTCCCTGCAAGAAGCACAAGCATGTGCAAATGTCAGGAGGAAATGATGTAGCAGTTCTGCTTGCTTTAGTCACAAACATGCTGGGGGGATAACTGTAAGAAATCTCACACTGTCTGCTGGGCCAGATCAAAAGTTGCTGTGCTCCAGGAAATACAGTACCTACCCCCTGAACACACACACAAACCCATATCTTTACAATATCCATTTAACAACTTTATTCGTGTAGTCTGATGAACTGTTTGGCCTGAGTGTGTGAAATTTGTTAGAAATACATTGCTACGAATGCTGGCTAAATAAAAGACAGAGTTTCACATACGTCTAATCATAAATGCACAGAAGTTACACATCCCGTTTCTGTATCAACACTATGGCATCCTAAACGTGCACCATGACGATTATTATTCAGGTGAAAGGCCAAGACTACATGATCATTCATAATGTTACGTAATGTTAACCTAATAAATAAATAACTGTTAGCCCTTCTTTAAGGTTACTCTAGTGGCGAGGGCAGTAGTTTCGAACCTTGGCTATGTAAGGAAACGAGTTCACTTCCTTCTTTTGTTATTCAAGTTTTTTTTTCTCAATAAGGGCTCGCCTGCGCAAACACCGGGCAGGCTGAGCACTTTCGTTATGGTAGCAGAAATGTTCAAGATAACTAGAGGATTTCTATTTATGGACTACTCTTATCTCGAGAACAAACCTAGGTGCGAGGCAAGCGTTGAAAACAACTGTTGGATTCAATTGCAAGAAAAGAGTCTAATTTTGTTTGCGAATTCATCATACAGCCAGTTGCAACATTTCTACGACGTGGGCCAGATAGAGTTGGGGGTTGTCAGCTTCGCCTTATTGCTTGGACAATAGCGGAAGGTGTCGATAACGCCACGTCGTGCCAAGTCTTTTGAACTTTCTGACTTAATTGTTTTAACTTTTCTTTGCTTCACTATATGCTAGTTTGTAAAATCAATGGAATTCTCAGAACATATTAAAACAGCAAACGTTGAGGATGTGGTGCTGAAACAACCTTTCCATACGCCGATGAAGGGAACGCTGTGCGTAACTGGCCACCACCTACTCTTCTCTGACAGGAGTGGAGACAGTTCTTGGCAACTTCTTTTATTGCTTAGAAACATTGATGCCATCGAGAAGAGGTAGGTGAAATAGTTCCTCGCGGTGTGACCAGCTGAAAAGTGGGGGTCTTGGGCCAGGGGTCGACTGACATTTGGATATTACCGTCTGTTTGATTGGAAAACTTCCTAGAAGAATGCATGGTCTAAGTCAAGAAATTCATTTTGGTTGGCCTAATAAAGGAACAAATATGTATTCTGCAATTCATCTCAAACAGTCTGCTGCAAAGATAAAGAATAACCCTGAAAGGAAGTGTAGGCAGCAGAAAAAAACACCTATCAGTGTTTGCATAAGATAACAGCAGCAACACTTCTTACAGTCTAACTGTGTAGCTCCATTTCACCTGTGACTGTTTATGGATAGATACAAATAATACAAAAATTCTTTAAGGTGTGAGGTCTGTTACTAATCCACATTAACACCGTTACTTTACATTATCCACTGTAACATCAACTCTCCCTCCTCCTTATCAGTGTGGAGAACCTGCTGGGATACTCTACCCCCAGCCTTAACACAGGCTCAAACATCAGGTTTGACAAATCGGCCATGTATGTGCAAGTCTCATGCCACATGTATGCAGTGTGTGTTTGTGTGTGTGTGAGCGAGAGCTTGTGCGTGTGCAAATGTGTGTGTTCTACAGCAGCTAAAAAGCAAAGGCATTGTTATGAAAATATTACCTTTGTCATCACTATTTTACCATGACAGTGAGGGCAACTGTGATGGATATAGCTTTTAGTTGCCTAGTGCTTGTTCCTCTTATAAAGGTAATATTTTCATCTCATTGTCTTGTAATGAGAGCCCAAAATGTCTGTGGATCAGGACCTGGCCGACTACATTTGACCAGACCCATGCTTTCAGCTTCACAAATCAGTTTCTTTCTCTCTCCCTCTTTCTTTCTCTCTCTCTTTCTTTATATTTATCTCTTTGTCTTTATTTGGAGCAGTGATGATAAACTGTGGATTCTGTCCAGTGTACCGTGGAAGCAAGCAGGCCACAGGCTTCATTGCCCCTTAAAAAACCCTTCCCCATGCAGATGTTGTGTTTGGTCTGCCTGTCTAGCTTCTCTAGCTTTGTCCAGCCAGAGGGACCTGCAGCTCAGGGCATGGGAGTGAGCTGTGTTGCTGCGCTGTATAGCCTTATGTGTGTATCTGTGTTTGGGTTGTAGGGCGGTGGGATCCTCTGGCACTATCACCATTAAGTGTAAGGACTTATGCATTCTTCAGCTGGACATTCCAGGCATGGAGGAATGCCTGAATGTGGCTAGCTCCATTGAGGTATGCAAGATATTCATTATGTGTTTTTAACTTTTAAACTTAGCGACATTACATTCATTTGCTTTTCTGTGGAATGCAACAGCATGTGCGTTCAAAACAGACACACACACACACTCACACACACACAAATGTTCCACACTTATTGTCTCCTTTAATGTCCTTTCTAGGCACTTTCTTCATTGGATACTGTCACAGAAATGTACCCATTCTTCTACAGACCTTCTTGGCTTAGTCTAGATGACCCATGGGGCTTGTCTACTGTGGAGAAGCATTATGAACAGTTAGGGGCTCTGGTAAGCATTCACATACAAATGTGTTCATGGTACCCCCCACCACCACCACCACCACCACTCCCACAATATTCACACACAAACTCTTAGGCATTAAGTAGTCTACAGTAAACTTTTCATGGCTTAACTTGTTACAGGAAGTGAGAAAAAGGATTTGATGCTACCCACAGTCAGCATCACACATCCTTTTTAGTGAGGAAACTAGGCAATAAGGGCAGTGGTATTCAGGATACAGTAACCTTTTTTGATACGTAAAGTTGGCTTGCACAGATGACATGCATGAAATGCAACGTCCGTTTTACGCATCAAAAAAAGGAAAACAAAAGCAAGCTAACTGATCAGCCCTATTGATTCAAGATTACTTTTTCCATTGAAATTCTATTACATGTCCCTTGTCTGTGATCTCTACTGCTGTCTTCTGTGATTACCCTGACAACAGCAGGCCAAGTGGAGGCTGAGTACCGTCAACTCGGACTACTCTGTCTGTCCGTCATACCCTCCCGCTGTCATAGTGCCTCAGTCTGTGGATGACCAGATTCTGGTGAAGGCAGCCCGGTTCAGACACGGAGGACGCTTCCCAGTTCTCAGCTACTACCACCAAAAAAATGGCATGGTAAACAACAGCACAGCAGCATACAACCATACTGGAAATGTGACATGTTATTCAGGTTACGTTAGCCTCATATATCCATTAGGGTTGGATGTGCTTTCAATTTGATTGATTCTGATTCCAATTCCGATTCCAGTTCTCCTTGTTCTGGTCATAAAGTTGAAAAAAATGTGGACAAAATGTTGGGATAACAAAAGTATCTTTACTCACATTCAGTGCTGTGTAGATATATACATCTACAAAATGTGGATTACTAACTTACTACTAGTCAGCGATTCGGGCTCGAAACCGAAGGGTTGCTGGTTCGATCCACGACCAGTAGGAAAAATGTGAGTGGGGAAAGTGGTTGAGCATTGCCATTCCCACATCCACGGCTGATGTGTCCTTGAGCAAGGCACCTAACACCGGTGCCATTGTAGCAGGCAGCCCACTGCTCTGGGTTAGTGTGTGCTTCACCTCACTTTGTGTTCACTGTGTGCTGTGTGTGTCTCACTAATTCACAATTGGGATAAATGCAGAGACCGAATTTCCCTCACAGGATCAAAAGAGTTTATATACTTATACTTATAAAGAAATCCTGGCAGCAGCTCTGCATGTTCTAGCAAAATTTAGGAATTTAGAAGCAGAACCTAAATTTGGGAAAAAAATTAGAATACCCAGTATGCATATTTTCTTATTGGTTCTTATTTAAATTGGCTCCCCTAATAGCCATGAATACTTGTCTTTTCATGGCAAGGTATCAAGATGTTTCTTTTTTTTTTTGTTTTTGATGGTTGAATTGCTTTTTCCCAGGTGATTATGCGCAGCAGCCAGCCGCTGACGGGAGCCAATAGGAAACGCTGTAAGGAGGACGAGCTCCTCCTACAGGCTGTGATTGACGGATCAGAGCGGGGTTACATCATAGACACCCGCTCTGCTCAACAAGCCCAACAGGCCAGGATAACAGGGGGTGGCTTTGAGTCCAAATCCTGCTATATCAAATGGAAGAGATTACATCGCCACATGGAGAGGTCAGCATCTTACTCATGAAATCTAGCTCATTTACTGGACAAATTTGTAGGATAATTTTATTTTTAACTGGCATATTTGACATGTGTGTGTATTTGTGTGAGTGCGTGTGTGTCCTTGAGTGCACATACTGTATGTATGCCATAGTATATGTATTTAACATAGTATGTATATTTATGGGGTTTGTGCAGATGAATGTTAAATACACTATGTCTATTTAATATACTATATGTTTACAAACATACATGTATGTTTGCATACACATACTATGTATGCATTCCTACAAGCATGTACAGTACCGTATATGTGTTTCCATGTTCCACCTGGCTTGCTGTCGTCATAAATTTATATTATGTATATATAGATATATATGTGTGTGTGTGTGTGTGTGTGTGTATGTATGTATAGGGGTAAGGTGCTGCAGGAGAGCCTTATAAAGCTGGTGGAAGCATGTGGAGACCAATCACACAACATGGACCGGTGGCTCAGTAAACTGGAGAACTCCAAGTGGCTCTCGCATGTCCACAGTGCACTGTCCACTGCAGGGCTGGTTGCGGAGTGTGTGGAAAGGTGAGACAACACAATAGCCTCAATAGATTTATCATGCCAGTGGTGTCTAAGTGATGCAACAGCTTGGACACCGACCGGTGCAACCTTGTGATGTCAGGGGTGGTGGTAGCGTAGTGGTTAAGGAACCTGGCTAGCGTGTAAGTAGCCTGAAAAGTTGTGGGTTCGAATCCCGGCTGCCACCGTTGTGCCCTTGAGCAAGGCACTTAACCCTAAGTTGCTCTAGGGGAGACTGGCCCTGAACAATTGATAGTTGATGAGTTTGGATAAAAGCGTCTGCTAAATGTAAATGTAAAAGTTTTTACCCACAAGGCATGAGACGTAAAAAAACAATGGCAGGTTATGTGAGAGAATTTTCAAAAACTTTGAATAAAACCGAAAACATTTTGAGTGTTTTTTAACTGTCTTTATATCGGACACCAACGTCGGTATTAAAAGGCCAACGTCTTACTAGTCAGGGATCTTTTTAACAAAAATGTACCATGAATTGAAATTTATAGGAAATATTACTGTACACTTCCATGATTCAGTAGTCCTGTTTAACAGGACATTCCACATAGTCCACAGTCACCCTGACGATATAGCATATAATACTAACAAAGTCAGACGCCATGTTTTGCCCAAGGGGGTTTTTAGGAGTGTGGGCTTCTGACATAGCATGGCCAGAGAGGTTCATCCAAATTTAAGTCATGACTAATATTCTTATTCGTTTCGGTGAAAGAAAATTTTATAGTGTATGTTGTCATATTTTTTTAGTATGGTGTGTTTTGTCATGTGTCATATGTGATAAGAAACATGTGTTACAACTGAAAATGAATAACAAATTTAACAAAAACATGTGAGCCAGTTATAAAACATACAAGACATCCAGAGATGTCTTACAGCAAGTTCTTCTTACAACTTATAAAACAGTAATAACTGCTCAGTGTGGGAAGCAAATACTCTGCAAACCAAAATAGGACATTTATGTGGAAACACATGTAGGTTAGAAAACTGTTCTTGAAAATGTGAGGACTGAACTGTGTGGTATTAAACAGTGGAGTTGGACTACTGAATAGAACTTGTTTTTGGACAGTTGTAAACAACTTCCCCACTTAGCACCTCTTCCTAGACAGTTTTGATCAGCTGGGTAAGTGAATAGGATGGGAGAGATGTAGGAGTTTCAAACTCTGTGAGTTCTAGAGAATCTTCTAGAAAAGATCCATGTTCATAATAGCACACTACATATAACATATATGGGGCCTGGAAGGTGTCAATTTGAATGATGAGAATGGGTGCCCATTTGACTAAATTGTGGGCTTTAAGTTGTTTCCTGAAATTAAGCCTTTATTTTGTAAAATTAGTATTTAGTAAAATGAGTGCAAATTTTCTCAATAGAGAACAAGCAAGAGAACTAGCAATGGTACATTCCAGGTCATTTGCTGTATGTGGCATAGCAGTATGCTATTTTGGAAACAGCCAGCGTTTGTCTGTTAAGGGTATCTGTCATAGTTTCATATGCGAGATGGCAGAAGCATGGATGGGAGGAGAGTAACCTGATTGGCTGTTGAAAGCAAATGTCAACAGCCTTTCATGACAACTACAATAC
The DNA here is from genome assembly GCA_015244755.2 of Tenualosa ilisha. Taxonomy (NCBI): domain Eukaryota; kingdom Metazoa; phylum Chordata; class Actinopteri; order Clupeiformes; family Clupeidae; genus Tenualosa; species Tenualosa ilisha. Next base: position 433,084 of record PYXC01000362.1, on the reverse strand, counting down.
GACAACTTAAACTTCTCCTGGGTTCAAACTGTTCTAATACATCTCTGACTCATGTGTTGTGAAAACAGGGATGGACACTCTGTCCTGGTCCACGGATCTGAAGGCACTGATACCTCTCTTTTAGTCTGTGCTTTGGCTCAGCTGATACTGGACCCAGAAGCCCGTACACTGAAAGGCTTCCTGTCTCTGCTGGAGAGGGAGTGGGTACAGGTAGGCATCCTGAACTTAGTGTAAACATAATTATGCCAATGGTGTATGGTCACAGTTTGATAATGATTAATTTGCATGTTTGTCTCAGTATATAGGAAGGTTACAACAATTTGGATCCAATACACTTTTTTTATCAAATTGCTATTCATGGTCTATGAATGCTTGTACACAGACAGTCCTGGCTCTTTGAATATATAGAGGTCCGGACCAGGCTATAAACAGTTCCAGTCAATCAACACGTCACCTCAGCAACCATGCAAGAGAAGGGTGCCATTTGATTGGCTGTTCTGTTCGGAATGGTTGGCATTAAACATGACCCACCCGGTGTGTCTTTGTGTGTGTGGGCACTTCCCGTCCCAGGCAGGTCATCCCTTCCAGCTGCGCTGTGCCCGCTCGGCCTACTCGCACGCCCGTCTGAGGCAGGAGTGCCCCATCTTCCTTCTGCTGCTGGACTGCGTGTGGCAGATGGGCCGGCAGTTTCCCCTGGCCCTGGAGCTGGGAGAGCCACTGCTACTGCGACTAGCCCAGGAGGCCTACGCCTCTGACTTTGGGACCTTCCTCTGCAACAATGACCAGGAACGGTAAGAGAGCTATAAGTTACGAATAACTGATTTTGGATTGGATTTCTTGTCATTTCTTTCTGCATTTGAAGCAAGCAGTCACAATCATACTCTTATCCAGAGCAACACACAGTACACTGAAAGCATTGGCCTAAATGCTAGAAGACACAAAGATATTTTAATCATGTGCTGCGTTTTATCTGTCAGATATCAAAGCAAACTGATGTTTCCTTTCTTTATCCATAGATGTGCACTTGACGTGAAAGAACGGACTCACTGTTTGTTCCAGTTCTTGTTAAGGCCTAGTGAGAGGGAGCAGTACATAAATCCTCTGTATGAGCCCACAGACCTTGCCATCTGGCCCTCAGTACACCCCCAGTCACTGCAGCTCTGGGCAGGTAAGTCAAGACACGCTCTGACTCATAGCCAGTGTGGTATTTGAATCAGGCACAGTAAACTTGATGTCCCATGTTTGGATGCTTGACAGGTCCTACATTTCACATTTCACTGTGCTTTTACCAAAGTCACAACAGTCGCACATAGGTTGGTGGAGTATGATAGGACATCAGAGTAGCACATTGGCAAATAAGGACAGCAATTACTATTTGGCAAATGATGTGGGTCTTGTGGATACTAAGTGGTGGGTGGTGTTGTCCTAACAAGCAAAACCCTCTGATCTGAGATCTTTGCCTATGATAGAATTTCTCTGCTTATCAGGGAGTCTGTTTGTTAAAATGTGTGGTGTTATTTTGTCGAGGTGCTGTACATCTTCCAAACACATGACTACTGTACATCTGCTGTGTCTGCACAGGGTTGTTCATGAGGTGGACGGATCATACCCAGAACATGGAGGAAGTGCGGGAGGAGATCTGGAGCATTGTGACACAGCACTGTGGCAGGAGCTGAATACCATGGAACAGACCATCTCATCACTTTATCAATTGTCTTACAGGTTTACAGGCATCTACGCTCTAAAATAAACAGTCTATCTAAGAACAATGCAGATTGCGGTTGGGGCTTGGAAGAGCTTTGGATACTCACCTGTTGTTTTGACTTAAACAGCACTCCAAACTAATGTGAATTTGAGCACATATTCTTGTCATGAGCACATAGCCTACAGCATAGGCTACATTTCTGAATGTTTTATTCTTAAACTGCTGTAAATATGTTAAGTATGCTATAATTAAAATATTTCATATTTTTAATACACTTATTTCTTGCGCCAAATATTACCTCCCTTTTATCCACTAGAGGTCTCAGTTTTTCCATTTTGTTCCACTACTTTTTGGATAGGTGACAAAGATAAATCAACATTGTTTTTAGTCATCTGAGCTTATAGGCCTAGTCATCTGCCAGTTTAAGGAATTATCAAGGACATTCAGGTAAAAGCAATAGGCTGTTTAAGTTGTTTTGTTGTGAATATTTGAGGTAGCCCAAACCAGTTATTATGGGCATTAATGGCTCTGACTTTTTAAATGAATTCGTTTTTTTATTATTATTATTACTGAGACAAGGGCTTGAAAAGCAAGCTTAAAGTTTTCATTTTAAATGAATTCTAAATAGTGTCAAGGCAACCAACAGAACAGTTTCTTTTGAATAAAAACTTGGTAGACTAAAGAACTCTGAAGATGAACACGAAATCTAACTCTCTCTTGTTCTCTCTGAGGAACACACATGCCATTGCAAAAACCCAACTCAGCTAAACCACAGCACACAATACAAATCCGCTTGGAGCAGCCAGTCAGCACGTTTGCTGGAGAGTGTAGTCCCGTAGTATGGTGTAACAAACGGTTTTGAATGGTCAATGTGATGTATCAAACTACACATCCCAGCATGACGCGCTTCAACCATTAGCTTGTCCAATGGTTGCTCGGTCCGCACGATAAGTGACCAATGGGAAAGTAATCTCTTAATTCTAACGGTTAAATACCATGAAATCCTTTTTTATCGGCATTATTTATTTAAATTAGTTTAGAAGTCGACCTTATGGGATCTTTTAGAATTTGGACAGCACGTGGCTGACAGAGAGAGGGATTTCAAGTGTTTGACATCCTCCAGGTGGGTTGCATTTGATTAAGTTTGTCTATATTATTAGAGAGGATAATAGACATGTGTTTGTACAAGTACCTGTCTGACAGTAGACAAGCCCAGGTTATTTACAATGACTGCATAATGCTCACACTTTTTATTTAGGCTGCCGCATGCGACCATCGAGGGATGAATGAACAAGTGAACAAAAACAAAGTTATACAAAGCCACCATAGTGACAAGGCAAAATTACCCTTTCCTCCCTCCCTCAGACACAGCATCTCGACATGCTACCGGCTGCGCGGATCTGTTTGCCCTCCGCGGCTTTTTTAGGTTCGCTGTGTCACGGATGTGGTAACAGAAACGGGTTGTCTTATCTGCCGATGCGTGGCATGAGCTGGTCTCCGCGGCAAATAACTCACTGTAACAGCGAGGATTCTTCCGATCTTCCCCCTGAAGAGAACCCCCGGGTTCTCATCACAGGTGAAATGCACCCTTTTTGTCAAAGTCTCTTCAACAGTAAACAAACGGAAAAGTCAGTAGCATAGGCCTATCCATGTGTTTCTTAAATTGTCGGTGTACTACTAATTTACTTCTTTGATTTGTGACTTTCACTTGTTTTCATTGACTAGAGAGAGACATCGCTATTTTTATTCATCACAATAGGCAGGGACAAACAAAGTACGGTCATAATAGCAGCAGCGACTGACCTCCGGGAGAAGAATAATAGCTTGGCATAGGTTTTTGTCTTTGGATAAAGCACTGTAGTGACAACACGGTGTGGATATAAGCCCATGGGCAGAGGCCAACAACTTCTGTTTTGTTGAACCCAGAACAGATAGCAGCCAAGCTGTTTTAATTTCTCCTCCAAGATATGCTATCATCGTGAATGAAAGTTTGTCTGTTGAAAAAATAAAAAAATGATGCTTGAAATATGATTCATTATATGCTTCTTGATCTAGCAACAATTTTCTGTTGACTGCAGGCGGATTAGGTCAGCTTGGTGTTGGACTGGCACAGATGCTGAGGTTCGTTAAAAATTGTGAATAACTTGTCTGTTTTGGTTTAGCCTACATGTTAACAAAGGTCAGACATTAAGTGGCATGCTTTTTTATCAGAATTGTGGTACAGTCTGCCAGAATCGCTTTCAATGCTGCATATTGTTCAAGGTTCTTAAACTGTTGTGCATCCATTTGTTTTGGTTTGTGAAGATTTGTGTCAGATTTGCTGACAGTGTTTACACTGGATACAATATGGTGGCATGACAACAAAGTAGCTGTAGGTTGAATGAGTTGCTTGTTGTGTCTGTGTCAGGGAACAGTACGGGAAGGACAATGTGATCCTAACGGACATCAAGAAGCCCCCCCTGGAGGTGGTCAGCAGTGGTTGGTGATCTTATTATCTGTCAGTCAAAAATCACAAAGCGAAATAGGGCCAATTTTCAATTTTTCTTTCAACACTTGTTGAACTTTTCTATGTAACTGCATTGTATGTTCATCGTCTGCTACAAATGTATTAGATCTAAAGCACCAGGATGCACATAGATATTGAAGAGATGTCTATTCTTTCATCTGTCTTACCACACCACTGTCTCTGTCCACTTATCACAGCACCACAGTCTCATTAGTCCCTTCCCTACCCCTCCTTTCCTACCCCGTCCCCATCCATGTATCTTCCCCTTGTCTTTATTTAACCAGGGCCGTTTGTGTATGCTGATGTGTTGGATTACAAGAATCTGAGAGAGTTGGTGGTAAACAACCGAATCACTTGGCTGGTGCATTACAGTGCCCTGCTTAGTGCTGTGGGGGAGGCCAACGTGGCCTTAGCTCGCACCATCAACATCACAGGTCAGAATATTGCTTGTAAAAATCATGCCACGTAATGTAGCGCTGTATGTGTTTTAAACTAACAGTGCCTTGTGGTCTGTTGACAGGGAACTGGACAAATCACCATATGGCCTGTTGGCTCTGTCTGGCCCCACTCCTATTCAAACAGATTTCAGCTGGGCCAATTATAGTCACTTATCTGGATAGGGGAGCGATCTGTACAATGACAGACCAGCAAAGTTGGGGCAACAACCAATGGCTGCGGCTGGTTGTGTCTGTTGTTAGTCATGCATGGTGTCCACTACAGTGAGACACTGAGACCTGAACAGTATATTTTCTTTAGGAGAAAAACTGCATATTTGGCTTTAATTTCTCTATATATTAGTGTTTGCTATACCTCTGACAGGATTCAAGTTTAACGTAAGGTTAACTTAAGGTTTAATTTAGGCTACCTGTTCAGTTGAAACTGGCCTTACAGTATCCAGATCAATACTTGATTGAGAACTGGTCCGGTTTTAGCTAGCTTTGGTTTGCGGTGCCATACATTTTCAAAGCATATTTTATTGTGCTTCCTCACCACAGGGAATTCAGGCATTGGTTTTGGTTTAGACTTTACTGCTAGGTCCAGGTACTTTAAAGGTAGAGAAACTATAAATTGATTGCAGATACTTTTGTGCTACTCTGCAGGTCACATATGTTTGGATTTGAAACTCTCAAAGCTGCATGCTTGGTAAAACATTTGTGTTCTGTATGGAAATATAGGCCTACTGAGCATGGCTTGCAGTAGAGATCTAGGCAAAAATCTACAAAACAATTTTTAGTTGAGTTTTAGGGGTTTGTCTTTATTTGGATAGTGCGGTTAAGAGTGACAGGAAGTAAGTGGAATAGAGATGGGTTGTGATCAGGACATGATCACAAGCTGGACTCAAACTTATGTCCCCATCGGCACATTACCTCAACTGTAGCACAGACACTGCATGCTGCTTGCGCCACATTGCCCCATGTTCATAACTGTCGTCAAAAAAGCATTTCTTGCTTCTTGTTTTTGGTTATTTGCCAGATCTGTCTTACTGTTAGAGCAACCCCCCTCCAAACACACACACACAGTCAAATTTCTTAATAAATGGCAGCTTTTTTGTTACCTTAAATCTTGTATCCTTCTCTGGCGGGGATGTCTTGGTCATATGAATGATATGATAATCATGTTGCAGGAAATTCAAAGTGTAAAGATATGTGGGGCCTTAATTTGAAAGACAAGCAAAGCAAAGGGCAAAGGGCAAAGGGCATAGTCTAATGAAGGCAAATATTAATAGCCTGTGAAAATACTAGAAAATAAAACTAGATCCTAGGCACAAATATTAATGGGTTTGCTCAGTTCTGTCACACAAGAGCTTTAGTTTATACCCAAGACACTTTGCTCAAAGTGTCACAGCACACCGTCCATCTTTTAGGGCCCACTGGTATTTTCTCGCACAAAATACTTACATCTCATCTCCTGCGGTCTTATTTCACCCCCAGGCCTTCACAATGTGCTGGACCTGGCGCTTGAGAACTGCTTGCGTCTCTTTGTGCCAAGCACCATAGGAGCATTTGGACCATCATCCCCCCGTGACCCTGCACCTGACCTGTGCATCCAAAGGCCACGGACCATCTATGGAGTGTCCAAAGTTCATGGAGAGTTGATGGGGGAGGTAAGGACTTTGATGCACTGCGATGCCCTACTTTCTCTTTTTTGCCCCTTTTCTGACATACACACAGTCAACACGCACACACAGAAAAACATGGCGGGCATAACACACACATGCACACACACGCATTCAAACACACTCATGAAATCTTCAGTCTAAAACTGATCATTTGTGGTCAGCATACAAATCGCCAAAAGTGATTTGGAACATTGGCAATAATATTGTCAAGAAGCAAGCGGAGATGCACAGGTGTCTTTTCTTGTGGCTGAGGATGCAGAGACTGACACCTGTCCTCTCTGTAAGAACAACGTCCTGTTTTTGTCTCCTTTGATCAGTACCTACATCACAAATATGGCTTGGATTTCCGTTGTTTACGTTACCCGGGTGTCATCTCAGCTAACACCAAGCCTGGAGGAGGAACAACAGGTAACCCCACGCCACGTCCATTGTGAGCTCGACATGTGCTATGTGCTTTTTTTTGTACATACTTTCTGTGTTCCGCAGACTACGCTGTCCAGATTTTTCATGACGCCCTCAGCACAGGCCATTATGAGTGTTACCTACGACCAGACACACGTCTCCCTATGATGCACATTGCTGACTGCCACCGCGCTACAGTGGAGTTCATGCAGGCCCCTGAATGTCAGCTGTCCCTGCGCACCTACAACATTGCTGCCATGAGCTTCACCCCTGAAGAAGTAGCTGAAGAAATAAGCAAGCACTTGCCCCACTTCAAAGTAACCTACAACCCTGACTCAGTTCGCCAGACTATAGGTAAGCACACCATCAGCCCTGTATATGTTATCTAACCTGCAGCTAGAACCTATGCAGTCCATTGCTTTTATTGTGGCTTATTACATCCATAATAAATGTCACTGTTAAATAGTTATTACATGTTAGAATTCATTATTGTCTTTTCATTTATCATTTGTCTTAGACCCACACACTCCAACAATCACTCATTAGGCTACTGAAAAAGTAAAGCTCTCTTACCATACATTAGAAAGAGTGAGGCGGACACAGAGTGAGTTTCTATATTTTTGTAAGATTGTGCCATCGGGCTTTGTTGAGTTATCAGGAATGGGAGATTTTATATTAAATTCATTGAAAATTACTGGTTCAATGAGGAAATGCTGTAAGCAAAATGGCATCTCACCATTTTTTTGTGTTCTGCCCTTGTTTGCAGCGGACAGCTGGCCAGTGCGATTTGATGACTCCAATGCACGAAGGGACTGGGGATGGCGGCCAGCTTATGGGCTTCCGGAACTCGTTACAGACATGATCTGCTCTATCCGCAACAAGAGAACCAATGCTGGGCTTCCAGTCAGCTAGCAGGCGCAGTCAACAGAGACTTCACTTCCCAAAAACTCCCTTTAAGTCACACTTCCAGTAGAGTGCAAGGAAGGGCACACACACAAACACACAAACCAGTGCAAACCTCAGTTTTATTTGATGAGGATTCCTTCTCACAACAGGTCTCCCATCACCCATCACACAAGGGACATTCCAGCCACAGGGAACCAACCATGAACCCCCCAACCTTCAAGCTAAACTCTCTGTGACCAAAACAGTGAATACACACACGCACATGCATACATACACACACATTCATAAAAACACACCTTCAAACACACACACACTTACACACACACAGTCATATGCACTACCATTCACATTCATAAACAGACAACACTCATACATGTTTTAACCAGCAGCCTTACTCTTTTTCAGGTAACTATACTGTCAACCATACTGTTGTGACTATTGCATTTATGTTGTTTTTATTGTGATAGGGAGAAGATAAATAAAACAAATCATCATGGTTCTGCCTTAATTATCTTACACAAGCGTCGTAGCCTTGCTCACAGCTGGGAATGAGATCCAGGAGAGAGCAGCACAGAATGATGACATGCTGAAAAAGAACACTGCGGAGTAAGACATTTTGGATGGATCAATAGAAGCGAAACTAAAACACTGTGCTGACAGAGGGAATGGGAGACACCCAATGTTATATAAGGGCATGCTGTTGGAAGGATTTAGCCGCATCTAAAATATTGTATCTATCTTTCTTTTCCAGCAGGTGTGATTTTTAGCCCAGATGCGTATTGTGTTGAGATAGCCCAAATGAAACTAGCCTTTCAATCCTCAAGGCAATTGACAAAATTCCAGTGTAAATGACTTATGAAAAACAAATAAATAAGTTAATTCATTAAATAGCCTATATTTGTCAAACACCCATGAATGCCTTCAGAGGTAAATATTGTGTGTTGAAATTTTGTGGTATATCTGAGGTGTAAGATTTATTTGCAGCTCCACAATTGTATTTGGTAGCAGACTCTTGTCAACTTTTTTCACTTAAACTACTGTTCAGAACATTGGCTACTGTTGATATGGTCTCAATTTTGATCACTCATGTAACTTAGACCTATCTTACCAAATTGCTGCTTGACTTCCCCATTATTCTCTTAAATAAGACATAAAGAAATATGCAATCTAAGACTTTACTGTTAATAAAAGGAAGAAGAAAAAAGCAAAAGATATGTCCCTCTTTTGTATCCTATGACAGGCCTGATATTTGGAGAAATTCTGATGGTTTTAACCTATGTGAGATAGGCTACTTACTATTTTAGTCGTAAGTCTACACATCGAGACCAAAACAACTGTGCAATTCTAGTTTGTGCCAGTTTAGTGGCAGACCCCTGTTCTGCACACACAGGCCAAAATGGTTCACCCAGAGCCTCTGGTTATACCATGGGCTTCACCCCCCCTCCCCCCCGGACTACTACGCACATCATTGCCACTCCCCCATCACCTTTTTTGCGGAACTAGACTTCGACCGCGTTGCATTGTGGCCATTTGAATCACATCTTCTCCACACCCGTGCAAACAACTGTTGGATAAGATGGACGCGGGTTTTTTCCGCGTAAGTAATGTATATTTAACTTTAAGTCGTTCTTCGTGATTGGTATTAAAGATGAAATCTCGACCATCGCGTTTAATTGTAAAATATAATATGTTATTATCACGTACGCAAGAGTAATTTCAGGCGCCATTCCACTGCCAGCAGTTTTGCTATGCTAGCACGCACAAAAATGGCGGCCGTGTCTGCTAAGTACAGAAACAGTGGGGTATCTGTACGTTATAAGCTAACTAGTTGTCGAACAACACCTAGCATTCATATCACGTATGTTATGCAGTAGAAGAATTTGTGATGTGCAAGATGTTAAAGTAAACTACGATAAGACTTAAAATATCAAAATAAAACGCTGTCGAATTGCGCTGTATTTTAACCAGTCACTGTAATGCATGATATGGTTCAATGACATTAGCGAACTGTGCTAACAACGGAACTTAGCAAGTTACTTAGCTAATAACATATGCTAAGTACCTTATGCTCTCTTCGTAACGTTCATGCATTAACATCGGTATAGAGCTCCCATGGCACTTTTGTTTGGCGTTTGTATTGCCCCCGAGTTTGCAATTAAATATTAACTTGGATTCCGATCGCAATAGATTGATAAGCAAGGATAATAGAAAGGGAGTCAACTTTGTAAGTTTGGAATAACTAACGTTGTCCTCTGTTTAAGACCGACCGCTGGGAGACATTTAATGTACACTGAAAGTAAACGCTCTCGTTAATTATACATATTACAGTAAGCTATATGAAAACATGCCTAAACGATACTTGGCTTAATGTCACTGAAGAATCGGTCTCTAATTTCTTGTAAGCACGGCTCACATCAGGGCTAAGTTACGTTTTTTGGACATAACCATCGTTAGACCTACGGCAAGTCGTCACTGACTACCTTGTACGCTATTTTCAAAACTGATAAGTCCGTGATAAGTCTGTCTGACGCATCCAAATCAGGACATCTGTGAAGGCCTAACATGATTAAGCCAGCAAGAGGGTTGAAGCGGAGTCTAACGTTACCATTGCTGACTAGCAACGCGCATTGATGATAACATTTAGTTGTGTGTTGGTAAAATATGCCGATTGGCCAACAGTTAGACAGCATTTCAAATAATGTAAATGTGAAAGATTAAAACAATTTGCTTATTGTAAACTTCTAATGATTGGGTGGTCTTATATTGTGTTTTTTCCTCTTCAGGGCACCAGTGCAGAGCAAGATAATCGCTTCAGCAATAAACAGAAGAAATTATTGAAACAGCTGAAGTTTGCAGAATGTCTGGAAAAGAAGGTTCGAAGTTAATCTTTATGCCAAGGTTACATTTATATGCTTACTGTATTAGGCTTGCAGTCAGCTGTCAGTGTGTGCCAGAACTGTAAAAAAGTTAATAATTTCCTGAAATGAGTAATGAATGTATGTAGATATTCAGTGATCTGGATCACTGGATTTCAAGGTCTTCTGCTTTCTTTTGCTCTGTCTAGATTGAAGTCTGAAATCCAATTGTGTTGTCCTAAATGCCTGTAGTCTTATATATGTGTGTTCATGTATAGTATGAATGATTAGTTCCGCACAGTTAGGAATGCAAGGTACTTAACATTTAAACAAGCCATCCTTTATGGAGCAAAGAAGACAGGAAAACAATATAACACTTGGTAATTCTGTAGATAGTGGGCATATTGTAAAACAGAAGCCCTGGTATGTTGTCATGGCACTTAAACCTAAACATTTTTCTGAATGAACTTTATTAGCATCAAAAAAGCTAATAAAAAAGTTTTATTCTTTGAGCATTCCCCAGCAAAAATATACAGCTATGCACAACTCTGCACTACAAAGACTAATATTTAGAATAATATTTAATCTTTAATGGTGTTAATAATAATAATAATAATATTTATTTTGCGTGTCTAAGTTAAGAATTTTTGACTACTTTCTTTCCTCTAGGTGGACATGACCAAAGTTAACCTGGAGGTCATCAAACCTTGGATCACACAGCGAGTCACAGAGATCCTGGGGTTCGAGGACGATGTCGTCATAGAGTTCATTTTCAACCAGCTGGAGGAGAAGGTAATGCCCCTTCTTGATCTGCCGCAACTGTCTTTGCTGAATCATAGATATAAAGGCTTGTTTGTGTCCTTACTTTCTTTGGATGGGTGGCATAACTATGGGAGATGAAGCTAAGATTTGCGTAGCATTGACTTGAGACATATTTGTATCCAACGAGAAATCTTCTACTGTTGGTGCCTTTGTGTGTGGAATAGCTGCGGGTAAAGTTCTGTGTAGTTCATCCAATGAAACAGGATTGTTGCAATAATGATGAAAAAAAAGTTACCATTTTTGAACAGCAGTTTTCTAATGATGATGTGATTTATGATTTAAAAGGCCTGAACCAATATGGATGTTATACCTTGCATCAGAAGTATAGCACCAACACCTAATTAGATCTCTCCTGAGCCCAAAGTCTCACTGAATCCAACTCTTCCTTGATGATGAAGTTTGGTTTTTGAGGTGAGTTATGAGCAGGGGTTGGCGTCATGCCAGGTCTAGAAACATGTGGACAGTCATGCTAATTTCAGTAGCAGTAGCAATTTTAAACAAATTATATATATATATGAATAGTTCAAATGGAACATTTGACATCATGCATTGTCATTCTTAGTTCACTGCAAAACTCTAAGATAATTTACTTGTCTTAGAGTCTTACAGACAGCATCCAATGTCTAACAACCATCCTTACCAGAACCATTTAATTGTGGTCTTGCCATAGTCCTGGACATCATGGTTGTACCAGTTATTTGACTGGGATGTTTCCAGTGCGTCACTGCACTGTAAGTTAACCGTCTGGTAGTGTTTAGCTCCTAGTAACAAAAGTAAAATCAGTATATGAAAAAACTACTGCGCTCCTGTACTGACTGAAAACTGCTGAGTTGCTCAGTAACTGCATAGCTGATTGTACCTGGATAGTTGTGATTGCTTCATGCCCCCCTATATTTAACAAGAGCGCCATTTGGATTGCTATGCAGTGTCCATCGCCATCACCCATCTCTTTAGAGGTCAGACGTGATGAGATGGATGCAACATAAAGAGCCAATATTTGTGACGCAAAAGCATTGGCTTAAGTTTTCAGAAGGTGTGGCTTGTTGTACAGCAAGGTATCCTTATTGTTTCACTTGAAGGTAAATGTGGCTAAATGCTTTAGGTTATTTCATCTCTGGACTGCAGGCTGGTTTATTGAATGGGGTGTATGGATACTATCCTAAACTTTCTTTTCGGTTAATGAATATAATTAAAAAGAAAAAAATAATGTAAAGGGATCAGCTTTTTGGATCCCTTATTTGCGGGTTGGGAAGACAACACTTTTTCTTAATTCTTGACTTAGTTGTTTGAAATAAACCCCCTTTTTTACATGCCTTGTGTACTCATTATTGCTTGTTCGTCTCTTGCAATTTAGATAAATGATATAACATTAAACTCAAGGTGGTTGAGTCTCAAGCAGTAGGGAGGCGGAACCAAGCCAAGGGAGCCTCTCTTTCTGCAGGAGTGGCGAGCGCTCCGTACCCCCCCCCAGATCCCACGGGACACACTGAAGACACCGGGACTGTGCTTTCTTTGTGGGGTTTTGATGCACTCTGTTCTGTGGCTATTTGTTGATTTTTATTTTATTTATTTATTTTTTGTTAAAAAGGAGATTATTGTGGGGGAGGCAATGGATATTTGTCTTGTATAACATAGCATGTTAGGTAAATGAATTCAAAAAATGAATTTTTTTAAAAAAATTATGGCCAGTATCCCCCTAGTGTCGTCTGGAGAGCAAGAGAATTTTTCCCCGCCGCACTTTTGGAAACGGGTCCAGCTCTTTGCCATAGGGGAGGTCAATAAGTGCTAGTGCATGCATGAAAGCTGGCCTGTGTTATTCTGCAGTTATACATCCCCTCAGCTAGCACTGCTATGACTTTAGACCTCAATGACAAATGACAACCAAGGGGGTGGAATGTAGGACAGTGTTTGATGCAAGGTTATATACTGAGGCACCAAGTACTAAATTTACTCCTAAAGCTAAATCCCTTCTGTAGTCATGTTAGACTCCATGGATAGTAGATTGTTTTAGCTACAAGGGCAAGCAACAGCTTTAGTAAGCTCAAGGGCAAGCAGGCATTTGGTTGACAGAAACCACCCCCTCCACCCAGCCGGTTCCCCCTCTGTATTGACTGGCGTACCGTCTCCCCTCTCTTCTCTCCCCCCGGCTGTGTGTGTTGCAGAACCCGGACAGTAAAATGATGCAGATCAACCTGACGGGTTTCCTGAACGGTAAGAACGCCCGCGAGTTCATGAAGGACCTCTGGCCACTGCTGCTGAGCGCCCAGGAGAATATCGCCGGAATCCCTACGGCTTTCCTCGAGCAGAAGAAAGAGGAGATCAAACAGAGACAAGTCAGTGAATTTTGATGAACTGATTTTGACCAAGAGACTTCAACACAATTCTATGACATGAGTGTATGATGAATTGTTGATGGCAGTTTAAACATGTGCAGATTGAGCAGGAGAAACTGGCATCTCTGAAGAGGATGGATGAAGATAAGAAGGACAACAAAGAGAGAGCTCAGTCCAAAAGTCCCAGGAGGTAGGTTCTACCCATCACAAGAGCCTGGAGTGTGTGGTTTCAGCAAGAGGTTTTGGCTGCAGGCTATATAGACAAAAAAGTTTAAAAAAAGATGCTATATATATATACACATACACACACACGCACACACATACATATGATGTCAATTCTGTTTTTGATGCAATCAGCAGTTTGAAAAGTCTTCCCCTTTTTCCTTTTGCAGGAGGAAGTCCCGGTCCCCATCCCCTAGGAGGCGCTCACCTCCCAGGAAGGAGCGCAAGCGCAGCCCTTCTCGTTCGCCCCGCCGCAAGCCCAGCCCTCTGGTGTCGCCCCCGGCCTCCCCGCCTAAAGCCCCAGAGGAACCACAGCCTGAGCCCGACCAATCAGAGGCCTCCAAGCCACAGCCCCTCCTCCAGGAGGCTTCATCTACCAGGTAACCAAGGCAACAAATGTGTAACGGAATAAAACTTTCACTGCACAAAACCTGTATTGTCATCTCTTGCAATGCTATTATTGGATCTCTTTCATCTGCAAAAGTATGGCTAGTGATGCCAATGCCTACGGTCAGGAACACAGCAATTCAGTAGTTTGATAGACCTGCCCTTTCATGCAGATAAGTTTCCATAGAAGTGCCAGCAATGTCATTTCTATGTTTACTGGCGTCACACTGTGGAAACAAAACCTGTACTTTCTTAATTTAATTTGGAAATACAAATTTGGAAAGCTATTTTGAAGGGCCAAAGAAAGTTGTAGACTTGATTTGACGACAACTTAATTGAGTGCTCCTTCAATTTACCAGCTAGCTCAGAGAAAAAACAAAACAAAACAAAAAAAAACAAGATAGCCCATGGCATTTTTGAAGGTGCACTAGTTGTCAATGCATTTTGTTTTCAGTTTTTCTAAACTGAAAGTTGGCACATGGTTGTGAATGCAGGCTTATACTTCTCAACTATTATTTGTTTTTCGTTCTGTCAGCAGTGATGTGGTAAGGGAGGTGGTGAATGCTGACTCAGTGACTGAGGTCAAGGAGCCTTCCCCAGAGCCAGTGGTGAAGAAGGAGGAGCGTCCCAAGGAACGACCCCGTGAGCGTGAGAAGGACAGCCGCCGGGACAGACCCCGACATCGCTCACGTTCCCGATCCCGGAGACGGCACAGGTCACGCTCCAGGTCAGGCCCTCTTCTGCTGCTGTTTTGATCTTTTTCCTGTTTTTACGCTTGTTTTGCATATGATAAACTTTGATCCCGTTTGCTTTCCTGTGGGTTTACAAAATGGTGTTTTGTTAGGAGCTAATGGTCATCGACTGGATGCATTTTTCTGTCATGTCCAGGTCCTACTCTCCCCGCCGGAGGTCCAGTCCCCGTAGACGCATGTCACCACGTCGCAGAAGCCCCCCTAGACGTCCCCCTCCCGGTCCCAGACACAGACGTAGCAGATCTCCTGCCCGCAAGTGAGTTTTTGTGTGTGTGTGTGTGTGTGAGTGAGAATGTGTGCGTGCATGTATGTATATTTTATAACTTTACAGTTTGAAAGGAAACGTTGAAAGAAAAACATGGTTGAAACTTAGATAATCGTGGTCATCAAGAGTGAACACACGTGTCAATATACCTTAGGTTGTTTTGAGTTTAGAGTTGACAGGCACCTAGACAGGCCAGGACAGGACAGGTCAGTGCCTTTTTTGTGATTATACAACCTGTTCATCCTGGTTTACAGCTAAGGAGTGAAGTCATTCTTATTTTGTGATTGCTGCTTCAGTTAATCTTGCTCTTGGTTTCACACTTCTCATTCTCTTGTTGTACCTCCAGGCGGCGCTCCCCCTCTGCGTCTTCCTCAGGCAGCTCTTCCTCGTCCTCGCGATCCCCCCACAAGAGGCTCGCCAAGCGCTCGTCCAACTCGCCTCTCCGCAAACAGCCGCGGCCCGGCGACCCCTCCATCAGCCCTTCTCGCCGGCGAGGCCGCCTCTCCCCAGGCCCCGATGGCATTGGCTCCCCGGGCAAGAGCAGGCGCTCGCCCTCCCCACATGCCAGGAGGGGCCGTGGCAGCTCCGGATCCCCCAGCAAGTCCTCAGGTATGGCACTGGTCTTCCACCACTCCTCCTCTATCCTTCTCTCTCACCTTTCATTATTCTTATTTTCTCCTCTCTGTTGTTCAATTTCTCTTCTCATCTTTTCTCCTGTAGTCATCAGTGATGAGGCTGAACCTCAGTGAACCTTAAAAAAAACCTTCATCTCCCCTCCTTACTTCCAGACCTATGCCGCATTCAGACACTTGCATTGGATCCATCTACAGATAGGCTCTCAATTCACTTTTTGAAAATTTAAAATTTGAAAATGTTCAACTTTTGATGCACCAATGTGTGACGATCAGTGCAGCAGCCAATCAAATTGTGGTGAATGCTGTGAACTTCAAGGAATGGCAGGCAGTGTTACAATGGTCCATCATGGTCGAATTTGAGTTGACCAGCAGATCAATGCCTTTTTATGAGTAGAACATTAAAAAGTAAGAAAAATTATGCCTATTAAGTAAAAAAAAAAGCTGTCAGTACACACACCACTGAACATAGGTTAACCCACTGCATCCGTTGACGAATCACAAGTATCTGAATGCGGTTTCATTCAGTTGAGTTGCTTATTGTGGCTCTATGTTTGGTCTCCTACCTTAATGCTCCTCTGTCCTTTCGTCTGTTCTACATGTGTGTGCATTGTTGTGCTAGTTCCCCCACCACCCAAATACAAACACCCAATCAGCACATGGTCTGAGGTGAGATTCTAGATGATGTCATTGTTAACTTCCATCACAGTTTTTGGTCACCCAAATGGTAGCCACTAAGATTGGGATGTAAGTTAGCATCAGTGTTTTCAAGAAAGCTCACCTCTGGCTAGCGCATTTTGTCTGGGCCTGGTGGCAGTTTTGTGTTACACACTGACATGCACTCCTGTTCTGTCCGTCCCCCTGTCAACATAATGCATTAGAGAGGCTGAAGGAATGTAGCATCTGAAAGCTTTTTGGTCAAGTGATCTGTCACGCCTGAGCCGTCTTGGGTCTCGTCTCAGGTTACACGGGTGCCTAGACTACCCTGGGTGACCTAGTGAGATCATCTAACACACAGGCATGACTCTGCAGAGCGACTCGGATAGTGGTAGGAAAGGTTCTTGCCAGTGCTGTCAAGCATTTTAACATCCGGGTCAAGGGTGGTTGTGATATTTAGAATTGTTAGTGAATGTCCACAGCCAGGTTTGGTGCGGATGTAAAGTTTAGACGCACGTTGGTAGATATCATGATACTGCCTCCCACTGAAGTCTCCCTAACATGTTGTCTGTTTTTGCTCATCAGGTTCGAAACGAAAACCAGGCGGAAGGAACAAGTCCCCGTCTCCAGCCCCCAAACCCAGACGCTCTGACCTGTCTGAATCTGGTAAGTGTGCTTGACTTGTCTTGTGTGTGCGTGCGTGTGTGTGTGTGTGTGTGTGTGTGTGTGTGCGTGTGCGTGCTTTTGAGGCCTGATCATGAAGCTCAGCTTTCCTTGGAGACTTCCAGCAAGGACCAGTACTTGCATCTGGTAATGGACACCCCTGCTCCCCCCCTAAGATTCATTATGTTTAATGGGGGTTGAGCAAAAGCCAGGTTGCCCAGCTACAAAGCAGTCCTTCTCAAGGCAGTCTCTTTCAGTCATCAGTCATCATGTGTGCTGCTCCCCTCCCGTCCTCAGTTTGTTTCAGCAGAACTAGGTTTCTGACTGTCTGTCTTTGATTTAAATGTTAATTTTGATCTCATTGCTATCCACGGTCAAATTCAACCACTGAACCCCCATCACCTGTCATTTCTACATCACCGGTCAAGCTGTGTGGGTTCACTTAGGGAATGTACCTAGTGTATGTGTGTGTGTGTAGGTGTGTTTGTAAGTGTGTGTGTTCCTGAGCACTGAAAAAGACAGCTCACTGCTTTGCATTTCAGAGGAGGATAAAAATGGGAAGGGGGCCACAGCCGATTCTGTGCAGCAGCGACGTCAGTATCGCAGGCAGAATCAGCAGTCGTCTTCAGGTTGTCACCCCTTTTTATTTGTGTTTTTTCCACCTCCGCGCTCCTCTCACTCACTCACACACTTTATTCTCTCCTTCTCCTCCTCCTCTCTGCTCTGCTCTTTTAATCCATGTCCTTCTCTCATCCTCCTCTAACCAGTCTGTCTGTGTTGTGTGTCCCACCCCCCCCCCACCTCGTCTTGTTCTGGATGAGGTGGACGTGTTGTGCATTAACCCCTCATCTAGGTGTTTCAGTGGACACTCCAGACACCATGCCTACTAACACCTACGAACTTTTGTTTTGTGTTTTTGAATTGTTTTTTTGTCTGCAGCTGATTCAGGGTCATCCTCTTCCTCCGAAGATGAGGGCCCCAGGCGGCCAGCTAGAGGACCTCTGGCCAGGAATGGCGAGGTCCGGAGGCGTCGGAGTCCTTCCCCCTCCTCCCCCAGAAGACGACACAGAGACGTCTCTCCCAGGTACAAGCCTGCATGCAGCAAAGATTCCCAATATTTGACATTGTTGTATTAAGGTGTTCCCGGGGGTATTTATTTATTTCATTTTGCTGTCTTTTGTGCTTCCTAGGAAAAGGCGGAGTCCCTCACCAGCAGGGCGGCGCCACCGCTCCCCCTCTCCCCTCAGACGCCGCCGGTCTCCCTCTCCCCCTCCAAGACGCAGGTGAAGTCCTCAGTCAATCAGCTCTCCTCATAGTAGCCATGCATAGCCTACATGTTTTTTTTATTCTCTTGTTTATCTGTATGAGTTGATCTAGCACTTCCTGATTTAATTATGTTCAAAATTATGTACAAGTTTGATCCATTTGCTTTCTGTGATGATAGTGCCTCTTTGATCTACTTGTATTATGGTTGTTTAGTGATTAGAGTGTATTGCAGTTTTATGTGATGCTTTTTGTGTTTGTCGTCTCCCTTCCAGATCTCCCTCTCCTCCTCCTCGCAGACGCTCCCCGTCCCCACGCCGCTACTCCCCTGCCATCCAGCGGCGCTACAGTCCCTCTCCCGTGCAGCAGAAGCGCAGGCCATCAGGCTCACCTCCCCCCAGACGCAGGGCATCTCCCTCCCCAGGGGCTAAGCGTCAGCCCAGCTCACGCTCCCCCAGACGCCGTGGGGGCAGCCCTGGTCAGAAGCGTCGCACGCCGCCACCCTCCTCCATGTCGCCACCACCCCGCCAGCGCAGGAGCTCGCCAGGCCCCAGCTCGTCCCGGCCCCCTAGAGACTCCCGGCTTTCCCCCTCGCCTGCCGGCCGAGGCCACCAGCACCCATCACGGGGGTCAGCCAGCCCTCAGGGCCGATTCCCCCACTCCGGCTCCCCACAGCAGGCCCGTGGCCAGAGACAGCAGTCCCCCTCCCACAACAACCGACCAATCCGCAGGGTCTCCCGCACCCCAGAGCCACACAAGACCCAAAGGTACAGTGCACGAGTTGCACAATTCGTACTACTTTTATCATGTTACAATGTCATGGCTTGCTTTGAGCTGGATTCTATTTTTGGTGAATGTTTAATGAAAGTTTCATGAATCGTCATACATTTTTAATAAGCATATCGTCACCATCATCTCTTTGTCTCCTCTGTCTTGTCTCTTTGCTTGCACCAGTTCTCAGAGCCCCCAGCCGATGAGGAGAGGGTCCTCCCGCTCTCGGTCACCCCCCTCGCACCCTCCACCACTAAAGCGGCCAGCCCCTGGCTCCACGTCACCCTCTCCATCCCGCTCTGTCAGTGGATCACCACCTCCTCCTGCCAAAAAAGCTAGCAGCGCCTCCGCTAGTCCCTCTCCTAACAAGGTACAGAGAACCTGGGGAGACCAATCCTATGCGAAATTATTACAAGATCAATTGAATAGAAAGACTCAAATCTATACACAAATAATAGTTTTGGGTATTGATTATTTTGATATGCCCAGTTGGTCAAACTGATGACTCACTGGAAGATATTGTCCTGCAAAGTTTGATTCAGTTATTGATCTGAGCGTCTGTGTTTCTGTAGACGTCCGACGCTGAGGCTGGTGGGAAGAAGAAGAAAAAGAAGAAGGAGAAGAAACACAAGAAGGACAAGAAGCACAAGAAACACAAGAAACATAAGAAGGAGAAGGGCGCCGCAGCAGAAGCCGAGGCCGAGGCCGAAGACGGCCAGGGCCGAGCAGAGCAGGAGGCCGAGGGGGACGGCGACGCCGACTCCACCCCGAAAAAGGTGACGCCCTCTTATCTCACCTCTTTCTGACCTTATCTGGCTTACTTTGATGGCCATACAGAGATGTAGTTGGCAATGCCGCAGGTAGTGTTGAATTTTTTTTTATTAACTGCTAGACATGGAGGGGTTTTATCCTTTGTTTAAAGAGCATGGTCTGATTATGAAACTCATTAGTCTTGTTTGCTTGATTGCAAGTGATCCTGATGGCATTTTTTATGTGTCTGTCAGTAGAACCCATGCAGAGTAAGCACTTTTCTTGCATTTCCTTGGTCTTGTGCCTTTCTTTGAATCTTGGTACTTGTTTTCCACCTTATTTCTCAGTTTTGAAGTTTCTTTCTAAAAAGAGATTGCTCATCTTGTATTCTGAAGTATTTTTTATTCACACAAAAATAAACTCTAAGCTCCAGGGAGTGAATACAATCTCAGGCACTTCAGATAGGCCTGTTGACATACAGTTGCCATAAGACCATATTAGAGTAATGTAACCGAGTAGAGGTATAATTTTTAATGCTGCCTTTCTTTGAAGGAATCAGACAGTGAAGTAGACGACAGTTTGGATGACTTGGAGAGACAGCTCCGAGAGAAGGCCCTGCGCTCCATGAGAAAGGCACAGATGTCCCCGCCACCCTCTTGAGGAACAGCCTCCAGTCTCCTCCCTCTCGATTTCTTCCTTTCTCCCGCCTCTCCCCTGTGAATTTTTCTTTTTATGTTTCTTTTCCAGTTAAGTTTGTTGTTTGTTCTGCTTTAGAATGTACAAATTGTTGATGCTCTGAGTTTATTTTGAATGCTTTGGGTACACAGTGAAACGGGACTTCTTCCGAGTGGGGAGTAGCGCTGCTTTTTTGTTACAGCATGACACCCCCCCGATTACATTCAATTTGCCCCCCCCCCCCCCCCAATAAAAAAATAACACACTGTACACGTATCCGGGATGTTCAGGTTTGTTCAAGTCTTTTTGCTCCCTGCGTTCCTTTGTCTTGTTTTTATGATGAGTGAAGAAAACTGAAGAGGTTTATTTGTGTATACCTTATGCAGGAGGTTAAAAGAGTACAGATGAGGGGAGTGAGTGTTGTGTGTGTGTGTGTCTGGTGGGGTCACTCTGTGATTGCATGTGCAGAAGCACTGAGTGTCTAACCTCCAGTGTGCATGATGCTGACAGTAAACCAAAAGGGGGGGGGGGGGTAGTGATGCAGATCAGAGCTTCCACCTTACCCTTTAGCTGCAGTCTTTTGAGGGTCTCTCCAGGCCCCTCACTGTTCAGAGGTCGTATTTCAACAGAACAAAGCAGAATCATTGGTATGAGTGTGTGGGTTTTTTTTTTGTTATTTTTAATATTTTTCTCCCCCTCTTTTTTTGGTAACTTTTTAAGTTGTTTGAAATTGTTGAAATTTAATGTAAATTCTGGCTTTGAAAAAGTCGCATTAAAAAGAGAAAACCTTTACTCAGTTTCTTAGATGCCTCCTGTTTCTTCAAAAGATATCCTTTTGTGTGGTTTACTAGGTCAAGGCATGCTTCTGTTGTGCTGGCTGCTCAACCTTGATGTGTGCACCAATCTATATTACCTTCTTCACGATATAGACTCAGTTTAGTATTCTACTGAATTCATTCATTTTGACTTGCTACTTTAGCCTTTACCCGTTTGGGGCTAATATTTTCAGTCCAGTAAGGCTTCACATGAAAGGGTAAAATAAATGCCCTCTGTAGTGTTAAAAATCCTAAGTATGACTCAAGTGTGAATCAGACAAACAAAAGCCTTCATGATTAATTACTTTTAGGGTACAAGCTACGCTGCACAAGCAAGTCAAATATCTAAGTCTTCCCACCTTACTTTTGAGTGTGTTGCTTTCTTGTACTGTAAGGTGACTAGACTCCTGAGATGAAAAACGGGGACATCTTCCTTGGGAACAGGGAACTGTCCCCGGAAATCGGTGTCGTCTGGTCGCCCTACTATACCATACTGTATACGTTACATTTCAGTGGTGGAAGGTAGATTCTCCAAAGGGAAGCTGACCAATTTTAAGTGAGTATCGGGATACAAAGAAAGCAACCCTATAGACACTAAACTACGTTCTCTGTCTAATTTTGCCTTTGTGCCAGTACGTAGCCGAAGAGCTTGCGTTAGGATGTCTGTCAAAATGTAAAACAAGGTTCTGTAAACCTGTGAAAACTAGACTAGACTAGATATGTATGCATGTCTTAATGAATGCCTCTCAGCCAAGGTTTTGTTTTGCAGCACCTGCTCCTAAAGCCTGAGGCTGGCATGGACAGCGCCACATCTCTGTGTACGGTTGCTAAGGCCAGAGGTCTGTTTAGAGCAGGGTCCCAAGGGTTGACGCCAGCCAGCTGAGTTAAGCCAGTTAGAGGAGAACAACCAGTTAAATCATTTTCGTTGGCTTGGAGTCGTTTTAACGGATGTAAATTGACATCCAACACAATAAACAAATATCACTGTTAGGTCAAAATGTTTGAACTGGTTTTAATTTATGTTCTGATTGTTCTTTCATCAAAGCCAAAGTCCCAGCCAGCCAACGACCAGATGGCTGAATTATAGAATTAGGTCAAAGAATTGTCTCTAATTACTATTTTAAAGGTTAATAATGGGTGAAGTAAGTTATATACACAGAGAGAATGTTATTTTGGATCAACTTAAATGTATTATTTCTGGAATTTTCAAAATCTACGTCAGGCAGACGAGTTACAAGTCAGGCACTCGGCCTCCAGCTAGTCTTTCAAAGAACGTGCGCTGCAGGCATTCCTCTCCAAGACTCCACGCTAACCCAGCCCACTTTTTGTTTGCCGTACAGATGACATCACGCCTTTAAATATTCCCCGTTGCTTTTTTCTCGCCTCATCAGTGTAGTTCAGCGGTAAAAGAGTCGGAGAGGTTTAACAATGCATTGATAGTCATATTGAGCTTCTAGAAAAGCGGGGAAATACTCTTCTTTGTGTCAGGCAGCACCACTGGCAAACGAGCGGCGTGAACTCGACTTGTGTGAGAATTGCTGCGCGGTTTCAGCTGGCCATCACAACTTGCTTGGGAAAAACGGTTATCCGAAGAAGGCTGCGCGGACGGGGAGGCGGAGAACATCGCTGCTGGAAAATAGTTGCCTTTTTTTCTTTGGCTGAGGAGGCCAGTTTTGTTGGAAACTTCAGAAACTAACTTAAAATGTCTCTTTCGGTACCCCAGAACGGACTGAAGGGAGATAACGAACCTGTTATCGAACTCTTTGTAAAGGTAAGAATTCCCAGATTCGTCCAAGTTAATCCTAGCTCTTATCCTTTTTTGTTCTATATGGCGGGCAGAGAAAATATCAAATAATCTGCATGTACAACAAGATCTGTAACGAAACTGTGATCAATTGGATAAACTTAATGCCTTCAATGTAGCTAACTTATAGCGTTAATAACAATATGGTTGCATGGCCGCTTTGGAATAACTTGACTTGCGCTAACGTTAACTGCACTGTATGGTCTGGTCTGGCCTGGCTGGCCTTTTCAGTACTATCCAGCCAAAATGAAATGTGAAACATTGTTATAAAACGGCCGTAGGCTACAGTATATATATTGGCTACATTAACACGCTGCTGGAGACACCTTTAACGTTAGCTGCCATGTGGGCTATGGATGTCAGCCGCAGAGACAGGGCGGATACGCTCTTACAGTCCATGGATTCGTCGAACCAACCTCGTAATTGTGGGTGTGCATGATCTGTTACCTTGCAAGATTGTACTGAAGGACAATATATTGAATTTCGTGGTGTCTCAAGGCAGATTTTTTTCAGGCAGCCTACGTTTTCTCCCCATGCCGAAACAATGTAGGCAAAGACATTGACAGGATATCCGTCCGGTCAAGGATACTGGACTGTAGGCTACCTTAAACTTGCATTGCTCTTTTGTATGACCATGGTACTCTATGTTGTAAACTACCTTATGAAACCAAATATAGACTTTTGATTCGGTTGTTTTCACTACATGATGATATAACGGCTTTTATTACTTGCCAAGAAGGTTGAGATAAAAATGTCCATTTGCTCATAAAGCAGTATTGTTATCTGAGCTAAATATTCTGACTTCTGGCGCACTACCATGTTTTGTTCCTCCCCTAACCCTAAACCATTTGGTTGTATGCAAAAGTGTCCTATGAGGAAGCTTTGTATTACTCTCAGTAAACATCTGTTGTCACTTCTGAAGGAGAATGATGGATATTCATCTAAAAGAGAGTGGATATTATTATATCTGAAACATGCTGTCCAGTTGGCTTGATGCAGTCCCAACCACCGCCTGATCCCCATTTCTGATGATTTCTCTTTTTTTTAAAACTAGGGGCCCTTTTGCTTGGCAGGGCGGGAAAACAGGCAGAGGGGGTGGGACAGAGGGTGATATGGAGGGAGGGAGAAAAGAGGGAGTAGAGAGGGAGTAAAACGGGGTGGGGGTGCTGAATATAATTATGGGACAGAAAAAAAGGGGCACATTTAGTTTCACACAGTGGGCAACCATGCTTACTGTGGTGATGCAATCATCGCAGAACCGTGTAAAATTCTGCTGGTGACTGACGTAGATGATCCATTGCATGCTGTAATCACAGGATTCTCTGTGGACTTCGTGCCTCTTCTCCCTAGTTCTCCCCTTAAAGTGGTGGGTTTGAAAAATTAATGAATAAACTTTGCTGACATAGTGAAGTGAAGAAAGGTAGCGACCCAACTGAAAAGTTGCTGTGCCACTGCATTAAGCATCCCCTTAGGAATGTTGAATTATTAGTGTGGTGCTCATGGATAGGGTAGATTTATAGTCGGCTTTCCTTTTGGCACAAACAGTTAGTTAGTGCTGTAAATTTCAGTTTGTGATTCAGTCTTCAGGGTGATTGCAGGCCTAGGCTTACAGTGGCTGATGGCTCTTCTTTAAGAGGCAAAGAAGGGCAAAAGACACAGGCAGCACACAAATTTACAGAAGGAAATGATGCCTACATTTGTTGGCTCTCAAGTCAAGCGACCTTATGTAAATGTATTATTAATTAAATTTTTTTTTCAGTTCCTTTTAGTAATTTTTAATTCCTTCTTTAGGTTTCACATGCATGCTCATGCTTATGATAACAGATGTTCTGAACACCGGTTCACAGAGGGAAAGGGAGAGAAAGGATGTATGTTTTGCATTGATAATGTGCCTTCAGTTTGGTTGTAATCAACTGTCCTTGGTGGACAAATGACACAGACAGTCAGCAATAGGGAACAATCACAGAGAGAAGCATCTTGCTGCCAGTGGCAACTGCCAGCACCTCATGTTCTTGTGTCTCCTTTACATTCTCTGGAAGCTCCTTCTTAACATTGTTTGTGTAAATATGAAAGTGCACACAAGCATATTTGTGTCTGTGTGCCTTCGTCTGTCTATGTATGTTTGTGTTCGACTATGAGACGAAGCTTGCACTTTTTAAGCATTGTGAGAACCAGTGTTCTCTCTGTCTATGTTCTGTTTGTTTGTGGTCCAGCTTTGAAGCTGACGAGTACTTTCATTATTGATGTAGCCATGGTGCTCCTCATCATTGCTCCCACTCTGCTACATCAGACAAGCTCTTTCTAAGACAATGTGGCAGGCCTGCATGTTGCCATAGACACCAAACAAACCCCTAGCCTCTGGCAATCACAGATAAAGTATTCAAGGAACATAGGCCAATAGCCCTGGCTGCAACATTGTAACATCCGCATCTCCTGTCATCTCTTCCTGTCACACACATGCTTTCCCTATGGAGAAATTCCATACGCCGAACTTTGAAAGCTTTATCATATCATCCATTCTGAAGATTACATTTCACATATATTTACAAGATTACAAGAGACTGTACTAAATGTTGGAGTTCAAAGGGTCCACCTCGGCGACAACCGCAGTTCCAGTGTGTTCTGTTGCTCTGAAAGACAATCTACTAAGTTCCAAGTCTCACTTTTTCCCTCATAACCCAATATCTGCTATGCAGATTCAGTTTACTGTTCATGCAAAACACTACACAGATATTGTCTCACTTCAAACATTTTATTACTTGCTTTTCAGAAATGCTCCTATGCTTTGTTTTTAATGGCTGGTGACCTCAAGGAAAAGAAGCTGACTCGTAATCTTGTGGAGTCTGAGTTCACCAGGCCGCTGCCCACTCTGAAGCAGACAGCAGTGTTTTTGTCTGCTTTCACCAGATTGCCATGGTGAGAGTTTTGTTTTCTGCAGTGCTGGGATGAGTCCCTCTGTACTAAGGGATTTTATTGATGAGAGCCGTGCAGTTGCTCAGTTAGCCTTGCAGAATTGCACCAAAGTCAACCCTTGCTCTCACCTGGATGCACTGACAGATTAATTATTGTTTTAAAATCACGTGTATCAGCTGACAAGTTGCCATTTCCTGTTTCTGTGTTCATACTTTGTTTTCATTTATTCCCCGAACTTGATGAAGGGGCCCAGCTTTACCAGTGTCCTGGTCTAAATGTATGGCTTCTCTTGAGTGTTAAAAGTTCTTCGCTACAGATTACTATTGCAGACAGTTTGACATCTTTGAATTATAACCCCTCCCTTCTCCACCTTCAAGAGGGTAGTGGGATGTCTACTGTTGGATTACTTATCAGCAAGTGTTTATGATAAATTCCATTACCTTGGACTGTAGTTCACACACTGCAGTAGTTTCTCTACCAAGAAACTAAAGCAAAGACTTCCACCTTCCATTAACACTAGTGAAGTGCTATCATATAGCCATAGAAACTTTACATCACCAACAGAGTTGGGACTTGGACGTGAATTATAGATTGTCACTTTGCTTTATCATTTGCTGATTAGATAGAAACACCAGGAGGTATGTTAGCTGTAAAATATGCCAGTGAGGCGTGGTGGATCCACCTTGTGTCATAATCTTCACATGGAAACCTGCAGGGAATGGAGCACCCAAGAGTGCCTAACCCCAGCCTATAGGATGGTTCTCCTTGCAGCACTCTGTTGTTAGGAAGTGTACTGCAGGTCAGAGACTTTGTTGCTACCTCAGAGACCTATAGGGTACTTTATAAGAAGAGCTCTGGGCTCCTTGCCTCTGAGAACTGTGTCTGGTGTGTCATTTAGAAGAGTTATTTATTTAAGATTAGGCTACCATACAACCATACCTCTGAATGCTTTAAATTACAAAAAAACTCTCCAAGTATAGGCTACATCAAAGATCTTTATTTGACTGTTTTGTACTTTATGTCTTTGGTAAGCCAATATATATTAGGCACATTTATATGGGACAGTTCTTGGAAACATAGATCTGTGTTTGTTAGTACAGAATCCAACGAAATGCCTCTGTTGGCAGATCTAGTATATAGTCTACTCATCTTGTACCATGCTGTTATGCCTATGAGTCATACTTAAACCATGTCCTCTGCTGAAAAGTGCCTCAGTAGTCCACTCAGGAAAGTGCTTCTCCCCCCTACTCTTGTTCTTCTCCCTGGGAAACTGGGTAGGGTGCAAATGAGGCATTTCTTGTAGGCCCAATGACGGGAAATGACCCCAGCTTAAATCAACATCAGTACAGACCGAGAGGGAATAGTTAAAAGATTTTGTTGAGTGAGTAGAGAGAGAGAGAGATGGATAGAATGGTGACTAAAACAAAAGTTCTTTGGCTTCAACTTCACGGCATTGGTGGGCACAGTATGAATTCTTTCAAATTGGTTCATCTCTCTGATATAGGCTGGCTTAGTGGGATGAATTGCCAAACAAAAACTCAATGAACGGCTTGTCAGGGAACTTAAGAGGATCAACCCAAACTGGCTTGTCCTCAGAATGGCGATTAGTGTCATCTGATTTTTACAACAGCAGTGACTGAGCTTTCTCTTTCCTGTGTGAAAACCCTCAGAGTGGTCAAGCTCTTAGTCATGCTTGATGATGTGATGTTGAATGGCAGAGGGAGTGTTACAGCTTCTTCAATTGCTGTCTCAGCCAGGTCTTGAGCTTTTCATGTGACCCCATCTTTACTCAAGACGACAGAATGCATTCTTACACTATCATTTTTAACTGCTACAATAGCACATTGTGTCCTTGTCAGACAGCTTTTACAAGCAGCTGAGACCCGTCCCCTCTTTTTTTTATGGTGATGGTAGTTGACCTTCATACTGATGACTTGTCACCTTTCCAGTCTTTACATAAGAATTCTCCCATCTCAGAACCGTTTTATGGCTCTGTAGAATACCAACATTGTCAATAGCAGTACCAATTAATCAGGTCAGTCAGTGCTCCAAGTGGGGGGGCCATATGAATCAGGACATAGTAATTCCATGTATTGATTGGTCTGACATGTCTTTATAGCTGCCACATCATTGGGCCCATATCTGCATAACTGCAGTGAGCTTACAGCCTGTCCTGTGCACACTGCAACATGATCCCCCAGACACAACACAGGCCGTTCATCTCCTGTTACCTGGAGCTTTTATACCTGTGGTTAAATTCGAGTAACAAGACAGGTGAACTTCAGGGTAAGCACAGTAACATATTCCTCACAGCAGTGGAGAAGAATGGCCCTCATTACACTTGACTTTGACAATGTCTAGTTACATTGTTGCTGTCATTGTCTGTTATTGAAAAAGTATTGTCAAAATGTCAAAAGATTTTTAGCAAAACAGTAAATAGAAGTACAAATTTGCCATTGCCATTTAATTATCAGCTCTGCAATTCATCTGTCTTCTCTGTCCGTAACTTCCCAGCTTTGGTGTTCTCGTGCTGGGCTTTTTATCCTGAACCTTTCTCTCATCTGTCATGTCATAATCAGTACACATACCCACCCATCCACCATCTACTTGACTTCAAACGGATAGGCTACATAACGATGATGTTTGTGTCTTGCTGCAATACTCCATGCCACAGGCCTTTCCACCATGGGAAACGCCCATTGGTATTGTGTTTGTGCCAAGGGTAGCTGGGTTTGGTCTAGACATCAGGCATCTCTGTGGGGGGGCTAAGCTATTTTCTATTTGTGCTGCTGATTGCACAGTCCCTGCAAGTAGGTTAATGTAGGCTACTTTATACTCAACTTCAGCGTGAACTTTTTTTGTTATGTTTATGCATTTAGTGCTTGTGTACATGACTTCTTGATCTTCTGAAGTTCAGGGGTGTGTGTGTGTGTGTGTGTGTGTGTGTGTGTGTGTGTGTGTGTGTGTGTGTGTGTGTGTGTGTGTGTGTGTGTGTGTGTGTGTGTGTGTGACTGATGAGATGAGGAAGTTTGGGAGTGATCCAGCATGTGACTTTTGCTCATCAGCCTTGAGTTTGTCATTTGTGCATCATTTTAAGGCCGACTATTAAAATGCCTTTTTCATTAAAAAAAATAAATAACTGGGTCTGAACGGCAGACTTACACTACACAGTCAGTAGTTTTTATAGTTACAGTAGTTCAATATGTTTTTGTCTCCCCCAGAGATATCCATGTTCTCTATTATCTGTCTTACTTTTGAATCTTAAGAGCGAGATATATATAATTTTTTTTAAAACAATCTTAAACTTGTCAATCCATATTTGACTTGTTTGACATTTGCTTATTTTATAAATTCTCATTCCACAATGTCGGGCTAATATTTGTCGTATAGACACTCTTTTCATGACCACTGCCTCCGAAGTATTCTGAAACTTATTCCAGAAATTTAATCTTTTAAAAATACTCCAGTGTTTGTACTGGATAGCCACAATGTACACACAGCTCAACAATGAACACCATGTTTCTCAGTGTTAACACTTTCTTCCCCCGTGCTATTTCCAGAACCATCCATAGGTCAATTAGAGTAGAACCACAGTATGGCTCAGAGGTATGAAGTACCATAATTTTACACATATTTTAGCAAAACAACACTATCTTTACTTTGTAGCCTAAAACCAGGTCAATCCTTCATATGACCCTCTTTCAAAATATAGCCTCAACCCTAACCTGGCACAATGGATTTTGTTAACTATTGCATTAAATCTATTTGTTACAGTGTGCTAAGCTTCTCAAAGTGTCAAGGTTTAGGAGCCTGGAAACCAATGGGATATAAATAACTTCAACTGTAGCCTGTGTAGACAGGAGACTAATGCTAGTGAGGTTGAGGCTGTGTTGCCAGCGAGATGCAGGTCAGCTGTAGTCATTTCTGGTGTTGCTCCTCCTTGGTAAGTCTTTGGGTGGGAGCGACTGTGTGGTTTCTTTCCACACACTGACGTCTGCCTGAGTCAGGGCCCACGGCTTGGTGTGATGTTCTACACCGTGTCTCTCTCCATGGTTACATGCAGTCACCATGTGCCTGAACAGGCTCCCTCCATCTTGCTTTCTTTCCTTTTTTTTCTGTTGTTATTTTTCTCACTCTCACTTCTTGTTCACTCCATTTATAACTCCTCCCCCTCACACACACACACACACACACACACACACACACACACACACACACACACACACACACACACACACCCCACGTACACATTACACACTTTCTCTCACACTTTTTTTTGTGGTCTGGCTGGACATTCCTCAGGCGTGGCGGAGTGAGAAGTGGCCCTGTGCTCGCCACCAGCTCCTTTTTGGGTAATACTGTGGTCT